>CM057813.1:1171467-1356467 GCA_030067965.1 Latrodectus elegans
CTTTTTGTTGCTTTTACTGTGTCTTTTTTATATTTCAGTAATTGAGGATTGCTCATTTAAAAATTTGCAATAGAGTTATTCCAAATTAAATGGTTTTTTTAAAATTTTCTTCTAAGCAAAAACTTATATTTTTTTCTTTCTTTTTTATTATTATTTTTTTATTTTTTGTTTGGTGAACAAAAGAAAAAACTTCGTCAAAGCTCATTTGAAATGTAAAGCATTAACTAAAATTAGTAAACTTTTATTGAGTTTCTGTTGTTACTTATGATTCTTGGACAAGTCAAGCTCGCTAGCTGTAGGCTATAAGAAATTAAATCAGAAGGGTGCATCTTTCGTTTGATCGGAGTACCACGAAAATAAAAATTTGGCCTAAGACACCTCCAATAGATGGTACCACTAGATGATCCACTGCCTTAATTTTGACTTCGATATGGGATTGGAGGAAGTTTCCTCCAGACCATTACAGCCATGGTAAGGGCCGCGTGGACCTGGCTGGTCAGGGTTTCGTCCTCATTATCGGAAAGTAGTGAGTCCGAATCCTAGCTTAACTAAAGTTCCATTGTATTTAATAAAAATGGCTGGGATACATTAAAACGGCGTGGTCGCAAATTCTTCCAAGTGAAATGATACTTCTGGGGGTGCTTGTTGGGGATCTTCTACTGTGTTCCTGACACAAAGCCTCTATCCGTCTGCTTCTATCTAACTGGTAGAGCCCAACTTAGGTACAGGAAAGCATGCTGGTGTAATAATACCCATGGTAACTGCTAAGTAACCGACTACAGGACTTAGGATTCCAAAATTTAACGCGCACGTATAATGCATGGATCTTTAGCTGCATTGGGAATAGAACGCAACGCTTCCGGTCGGAACACTTTCCTGCATTCTTGATTTCTATAAACATTTTTTTAACAATAAGTTGCAGCATCTTACAGTTAATACATTTTATGGAATTGCAATTTCATGATGAGTCAAATGTAAATGAAGCAATAGTAAATAAAAGTAGGCAGCACAGAAAAATGTCGTCAAGCAATATTCTATCAGAAAAAAATAAAAGAATTTATGTCTTAACAATAAAATATCATAAGAATAATATCTTTTTAAGTTTAGGAATTTTTAGTTAATGTAGACTTCCTTATACACTACATATTAACATATGTTAGTTAATCAGAAAAAAACAATTGCGTGAAAAAAAACACAAACTATTAGCGAAATTATACAGACAAAAAAATTAAAATGTGTCTTATAAATTTTAAAACTTTGTAAAAGATGCAATTTAATTAATTATGTTCTATAGTAAGTAATCTTTAATTTTTTCATAAAAAAAAAAAAAAATCAATTTTAAAACAGTTAAAGAAGAACTCACCGGAATGAAAAATCAAAGTGTTCCGACTTTATATGATGTGCCAACATCAACTGTGCATGGTCTTGGAGCAACTGAACTTGTTGCACGTCTTTTAAATAATTGGCTTCTGCAAAAGAAATGTACTTTGATGAGATGGAACCATTTCTTCACATACAACAATCTGAGTGGAAAGCACACAAATTGGAAACAAAATTGATGTAACTTATGAGACTTGGACAAGCCAAGCTCGTTTTGCCGTCGCATTTCACATTTGAATATTTCTAGAGATATTACTTCAATGAATTTTTTAAAACCAGTAGAAAGATCCTTTATTTATTATTCAAGTATAAAATATAAGACATTTTAATAATACTGAATATGATCATAGTAAGTGAGTGAAGACACACACACACAATAAGTTTAACTTTACGAACTTATTTAATTTACATATATATTTCATTTCATTCATTCTAAAAAGTCATCTAAACTTCTCAAATCTTGAAAACAACCAAAAGGAGTTAAGGATTTTGATAAGAAATAGAGTATTTTTGAATCTCAAAATAAGGAAATGAGTACATATTTATTTTTATTGTAATGAAAATAAATGCATGAAACTAAACTAAATGTTTGAAAAATATATTTTAATGGCGAGTTCATACATTAACTTACACAAAATAGCGTGTTCATTTCCTGCTACCTATTTCCATCAGCCAAAGTTGCTAAATCCAGACAAATCTCCTTTAAATTTTCAATTATAATCTCATCAGGTGCCACCCACCCTTTCTAGTGGTTAGAGTGCCTGACTGTGGATAGGGAGGTCCTGGGTTCGAATCCCAGTTCGGGCATGGATGTACTATCTCTCTCTATTTATCCTGTATTTGCCCTTTCTTTGCATGAATGGGTTATGAATGGTTGCCTACCCTACAAAAGGTTCCCTATTACATTTGTGTACTGAGGACGTCGGACTTCACACCAAAATAGGGTTCAGTTGGAAAAGTGGAGCAGCGCACCTCCAAATCCCACTGTAGATTAGCTGGCGCAAGACAACACCAATCTAATAAGATAATAAAACATAATAACGAACTAATGAAACTGATATTAAGCCTGGGGTATTTTATGGGCCAATACGAATCATACTAACGAAAACATACGAAGATGAATTTAAAATTTTATATGCATACACCAAATTGTGTTGTTTTGATTGTCACGTAATCGCGCTCATTCTCACATACACAAATTTAAACCATTATTCAAGTAATCCCCCTTATGGCACGGTATATTAGTTCAGCGTTATTGGAAAACGCATTGTAGGCGAGCATTCTCGTCAAACACGCTTGTATACTTCTTATGTACAGATGATTTATCTTTAACTCTTCTCATTGCAGTGAGTTTAAATTGAATATTAAGTAAGAATTATATTATGAACGAAACATGTCAGTTTTATTAAAATCAAATTAAGAATATTTCAAATAAATAAACTTATACAAACGTAACTAAAAACAGGCCATTTCAAATAAATAAAATTATTTGAAAATTTTTTATTTTTATTATTTTGTTCAATGGGGGAAGGGATATCTTACTTGTTCCGAAACGAACTTAATAAAGCAAATACACTAATATAAATGCATATTACCACATAAATTCCTATAAGTACTTACCTGGCTGAAACAGCACTATTGCTTTCAGGCAGGCAAATTCTGTGAAGTCCGTTGCTAACATTTTAAAGCGGCTGAATGTCTTTTGAAGGTCGTGGAGACATTTTTTGTGTTCTGCTGTTATCAAGTTCAGATCTACAGCTGTGAACAAAGGACAACTATCCATAGGCATACTCCACTGGATGATCCCCAACAGAAAGAGATCCGACCACGCTGTCTCCAGCAACACTTCCTAGACAATCAGGAAACGCATATATTACATATTTCTGTTATGGAAAATAAGACGATACATGGAGTAAACTATAATGAGTTTAATGAATAAAATTTCAGGTTTTCTTATTATTTAGATGTAAGAAGCATTTGAAATTTGTGATCTGTAAAAATATTATTGTAAAAAGTTTGAGTAATTATAAATACTAAAATGAATAAATAAATTTATTGAAAAATGTGAAACTAAATCTAATAATAGATTGGGGAAAAAGAAATCCATTATTTTTATATGAACCTCAGAACTTTTTTTATTTTATGTAACAGGCTTCGGATTGTCCGATTTGGGTCAAATATGCACCGTTTTGTTGTATGATTTGTTGCCAATTAAAGGTAACTTCATAATGCCTCTCTCATTGAAGTCATGGTCTCTATTTGCAAAAAAACATTAGTAGTCGATTTTCCCAATCTTCTCAAGATGCCAATTTTTCGTCATTAAATAAATTTTGCAATGCAAGAAAAATAGGGTAATAGATTGGTGCCAAGTCCGGACTGTATGGTGGATGCATTAAAACTTCTCAACCAAGCTCCTAAAGTTTTTGGCGATTCACTGTAGACGTGTGTGGCCAAGCATTGTCCTGGTAGAACACGACACCTCCCCTGTTGACCAATTCTGCCCGTTTCTTGTCAAGCGCTATCTTCAAACGGTCTAGTTGTTAATAGTAGAGATCAGACTTTAGTGTTTATCCATATGGAACTAACTCATAATATATAAATCTCTTCCAGTCCCGCCAAATGCACAGCAGAACCTTCCTGGCCGTTAGTTCTAGTTTGGCCACCGTTTGAGGTACTTCATCGCCCTTTGATCACGATTGTTTGAAATGGGTCTCATTTCTCATCTCCAGTCACCATCCGTTTAAGAAATGAGTCTATGTCATGTTTGGCTAATGTTTTGCAGGCGGAAATTCGATCCATCATTTTTTTTCTGTTATTCGGTGTGGCAACCAAACATCGAGCTTTTTTTTTTTTGAATCCAGCTTTGCGTAAATGTTTTAAAACTGTTCTATGATCAATTTTTAGCTCCTGAGTGATGTTGCGACTGTTAACATACCTATTTGATGCCTTTTTGATGTTAAAGATGCGAGGTGCATCTTTAACATCAAAAAATCCTGAATGGGGTCTATGAAACCAAAATTGCATGTAATTGGATGTTACAATATCGTCACTATAAACATCATTCACAATTTTAGCCGCCTAGCTTGCAGTTTTACCTTTGTCAAAGAAAAACTGTAAAATGCACCGAATTTTCTCAGTGTTCACATCCATTTTTAACAACCTGTAATTCACAACTGAATGGACCAAGCAAAAAGCAGTAAAATAATTTTTTAAAGTGAAATATTACATTGACAACGAGCAAAGATTTGAAATTGTTTGCTCAGTATTTCAGAAGATATTGATCACTACAGCCATCTACCAAAAACAATAATGGCTATCTTTCCACCCAACCTTTTTATTTTCATAAAATTAAATGAATTCACTTTATATTCGTAATTTGATTATTAGAGTCATTTTTCTTTTCCTGTCAACCATAGTCATCAAACACGATCACCTTCTCATATTGAATCACGGTTAAAGAACAAACCCTTTGACATCTGAGTGGATACACTTTCCCCAAACGTGTCATCCATCTTATTAGAGGGACATTAGTTATTATGTGACTGCGATATATATATATATATATATATATATATATATATATATATATATACATACATGAGATGCATAGGGGTGCAGGTGAGCCCCGGACTGTATCTTAAGATCAACGGGTTTGGAATACTCGCCTATCACCATGTTCCTCGTCATTTTGAACCACGGTCATGTACTCTCATTTTCATATCCACATCATAACAGCGGAAGGACTTTGGATTTTACATATTAACGTGGATACATCCCCAACCCACTGAACGCAAGCAACACAGTGAGGGAGAGAGCGCCTTCCCGCTGCAAGTCATGCTTCACTTAGCTGATCTTAACGGGAAACAACGTGAAGCAACTGAACCACTGGAGCTTAGCGAGATGTATATAGTGAATCTATTGTATGGTTGTCTTCCACAAAAATACGTAACGAAACTATTGCTTCCGGAGTTTGCAAGATGCATTTTGTCGCCAGACTTAATTTATTTTTCATTTATTTATAATAACATTCCTTTATACCTTGTAAATCCAATATATCTGAATATTTTAACTTTTGTCAACTAATTTCAATCTTACAGTTAAATATTTAGTTCCTCTTCAATTAAGCAGTTAATGGATTCGAATCTCCATTTGGGTTTTAATGTATTCATGGTTCGGAATCTATTTTGCATGGTATGTCTTCGTGTAATTTATCTTGTATAACACAAAGATGATAGTAATCTAAATAAATAAAAAAAAACCATTAAAAGATAAGTTTAAAGACATCTTAGAGAACTCCAGTTTTATCTACATTACAATTTATAGACGTATACGTGAGAAGTAGCCAATGGATACCAATAATGAATACAACATGAAATGGACTGCCTAAGGATGTTGTGTGGCCTTTTAAGGTCCACATCGTAATTCTCTCTCCTAGAGGATTTTTCATAGATATTTTTTCTCAAAGGATTTCTCTCTCCAAGGATTAAAAAGCGAAAACTACCAAAAAAATGTGCTATGTTACTTATGATACTTGGACAATCCAGGCTTGCTATGTCGTTGGCTATGCTATTTTAACGCAGTAGGGATCGTTTTTCGTTTAACAAAAGAACCACAAATGTGAAAAATACGACTTTGCTCAAAACTTGTCCGATAGATGGCACCACCAGAAGAGCTATTCCTTCAGTTTTGACATTGATCTGATGGGGAGACTTTTTTCCACATCATTATATCCATGTTAACAGCTCAATGACCGACTACAGGACTTTCGATTCCACAGATTTAAGAGCATGTACATCGCAAATACCCAGTGGAGCTTTGGCAGTATTTTGAATCAAACCTCACCCTTCCTTACGGAGGAAGGCTGATGCCCTAACCACTAGGCTACCACTGCCCTACAAAAACCTACTTTAATTGTCGTACTTACATCTGAAAGAAACGCATCATCCATCTCCTGCTTTTCAACAGTAGTTGGGGTCGAACCTGGAATTTTCTCTATAGTAGCTGTGTCTTAACCCTAGGCTTTAAGAAATTTTGCACAAATGGCAAGAAATTGAAATAATAGAATATTTTAATATATAAGATATATGAAAATACTTTCGCGTAAGCTTTTATTTTTAACCATAAAATGCTTATTTTTTTCGTTACAGTTGAGATTCTGAGTACGCCACTTTATTTTGATTCTCATTGGTTTAAAATAGCCCTGGCTTTAGATTATGTTTCATGCACATCGAATCGTATTGAGACAGCGTTGTCAATCCGACTAGTCAACGAATTTGCTGCCTGCATTCAGATAACATTCTTCAAACTGCAGAAAACAAAACGAAATTCACCATTGAATGTCTGAGAATACTGTCGAAGTTCATTTTGTTTATAAAACGATTTCTAATACAATTGCAGAAAAAACATAGTACGAAAAAGCATAATTATTTGAAAAGTATAGGCATTTGAAAAGTATGACATTTGAATCTGGGCGCAAGGCCATTTCATTGTGCACAAAATGCAACCTAAAGCCTTCTTTCCACGAAAACATCTTGGCGTGGCTAGGGGGTGACACTGGCCGGAATGGGCAAAGTACGGCGGGAGCATAGCTCTTAACAGAGTCACCCAAGCTGTCTTCTACCATTAGCTTCTCTGATGGTGTTTCAAATTTCTGTGGGCAATAGAAGCTGTGACTCTTTTCTTTTACCATGAGTCCAGTTCAAGTTATGCTTGAATTTTGACTAGAATAAAGCTTTTTCAAAGTATATATTTGGATTTCCTGGCTGCATATGGATTTGTGGAGTTGCTCCAGTATTGAAATAGTACCATATCTGGGGTTAGCATCAACAACAGCACATCCTGGATTGTTTGAGTTTCACTCTGGTGGATGACTACTGGTGCGCAACTTCGCTAAGGTTAACGGTGTCATGGATCTGATGTAGCTACCGCTTGATCTCTGAAGGATTGGAAACAACAAACAGCAAAAGTGCTTTAAAGAAAATGCTTCATGCTTTGGTGAAAGAAGAAACATTATTACCTGGTCGTGAAGAGATAGTCCTGAATATGTGGGCAGGGATCGAACCCACCGAATAGTGTGCATGAGAATCTGAAACGATGTTTCGTAGAATACACAAGCAGCTGTATCGAATTGGTGTTGAAAACTGTTCTTGCACATATTATGTTCTTCCGATCCCAGAATACGTGTGCTTACATCTTGAATGAACGATTCCACTTCTGTAAGAAAAAAAATAGATAGTGTAAGATGAATGATTCATCAGCTAATATAATAGTTGTTTTTCCAATATATTAGTTTTTTTCAGATATACAACTAAATTAAATTATTGGAGAAACATGTGGATACTCAGTACGAAGAAAATTTTAACTAAACATATACTCATTAAGCTACAAAATATTTTTCAATAATTTCTCAAATTCATTTTAAGAGGGTTATATAATTAAAAAAATACTTATCAACTCCTTAAATAGAATATAAGTATGAAAGATTCTTTGCTTAGAAACAAAGAGAATGATAATAGCGCTTGAAATAGAATAAATCTAATTTTAAGTCACTATGTAAGAAAAATAAATGAGAAATCATAAAGGTACGTAAAACAAAGTAACAAATCTAAGTACAGCATTAAACAAAGTGAGAAAAAAAAGTAGTAGACCTTAAATAATCTCAAAGTGAGAATAAAAAATTGTAGACCATAGATAAATCATACCTTTCATTAATATTGCAGAAGGTCCTGATCATATAACCCGAATTTATCAAGGAATTGAATTTTTTTAGATTCTTGATGTTGCTTAACATGATATAGTGTGCAGTAGTTCATTAGGATATATTGTGCAGTTTTCATTCGGAGAAATCACAGAAGCATACATTGATATTTGATAAATTTTGGAACTTCGGACTGTACCAATTGATTTAAAGGTTGTACTGTCAATACCAAGTGATGACGTAATAAACCAAGTAAATTGGAGGCGGAGTTTAATTTCGTGAAAATTTAAGTGCAGAGGATCCGGTGATCTGATTAGATTAAATAAGCTCCAAGGAGATGAATTATGCAAATCAATTTGATTGTCGTCGTATTCTTTAGCTAACTGAGATTTTCACAATATTCTAATACGTAAATTTACTTGAACATATATAAATTTGACTTACTAATTTGTAAATTTTTATGGAGTTACAAATGTTTATATAAATGTTAAATTACACTTTCTTACCTGTTGATCTGTCTTTTTCTTCCCGACACAATATTCGGCATTTTGGTGGATTGGATTTTGAAAACACAGGCGTCACCAGATTCTGCTGCAGTGTAAGGAACGCTGGAAACACTCCCACTGCAATGTCTCTGACAGGGCAGTGGTTGGAAGGTCCCTCGGATAGATGAAGGGGTGAAGAGAAGGCGCTCTCTGTTCGAACTGTTGCTGTGTTGCGTGGTTGACGCTCGTTCTGCACAGCTGTGAAATAAGCAGTAGTTAATAACAGTTGATAGCAAGAAAACTTCATCTGTGGATTTCTATAAACAAGAAAGAGTTCGGTAAATTTATTATTATTACGTTTAATGTCGCTACATTTAGCAGTTTTCGAATGGAATCCGGTTGATATTTAATAATTTGTTGTTAGTTTTGACCCACAAAACAGCACATATAGTACCATAAAAATGAATTTTATTTTTACTTATTGTATCTTATATCTTCAGCAGAAGTAAACAAGAACCATCCAGGTCTGTGGCTCAAAAGAAATGGAAAGTTATTTAGAATGAAACGATTGACAAAAATAGTTTTCCTGCAAGTTCGGAATGCTGCACGTTGAATATGTGAAAGTCTCACTTTATGCCCAAAACATATCTCGCACATGTATATACGTATGGATGATTGATAACAATCAGGTGAAATGGAAATAACTTAAGGTTAAAGAACTTACTTCTTCTATGTATTTCAAATATTCACTGCATGACGTAAAATCAATAACTAAAATCTTTTGCCAATTAGGAAAGGAATGATACAAACGTTGATTAGTTGGGTTTTTTGGCGCAAGGTCTAAAAACGACAAGCTGTGCCAACATTTGGTTTTAAAAATAATTTATTTTTATTTATTTATTCCATTGTAGAAAACCCAAATAACAAATAAAATATAAATAAAACACAAAAATTTTTCTATATAATTGATTTATAATCGAAAATTTAAATAAATTGGGGAAAACTTCTTGCTTTTAAAAAGTAAAAGAAAATTCTGTTTGTTGTTTCTTCTAATAAATCAAATAAAGATTTGTTTTAAAAATTTGTAAGTGTTGTTTGCTAAAAACATGACTTAAAATTAAAATATAATGTACTGTGTATGGTTCATCATACGTTTCACACTATGGATTTAATACACTCAAAAAAAACTTTCTATGTGTGTAACGTGTGTGTCCAATACGAAGGCGAGTTAATTTCACATACGTACATAGTATGTGAGATTAATTCGCCTTCGTACTGGACACACACATTTCCTAAATAAAACAGTTTTATCGGTATAACGTTTCATCATACCGATAAAACTGTTAATAAGCAGACGTATGGAAATATGGCATGCAATTTATTTGTGACCTGTATAATACTCCATGACTCCTGCCAAAGATCTTGAATAAACTTTTTTACACATCTTCTCACATCTAATAAAGGCATGGATGTATGAGATGAACAAGGTGCCGATTTAGCAGCTGCATCAGCCCTCTCATTGCCATTGAGACCTACATGTCTTATTTTCTGTTGAATAACGCAAGGAAAGTGAATAAATTGATTAATAGATTAAAAAGTACAGAAATTGGTTATTTGCAATTCTTTATCGCATCCTATAGATCTATTATTTAAGATTGCTCTGCTCATCCGAGCCATTACATTTAAGGTGGTTCATTAATGCAATCGAACATATTCTAGATAAAAGTATGACAGAAACAAAAATTACATAAGTTTTATTACGGAAAAATTTATAAAATATTTGCACCATAACTTTTACATACCGTCTCTGTTCATTCCGCATTCAAGACATTTCTTCAATCTACACGCTTGGCATTGATTCCTGTGTGTCTTGTCCACCAGGCAGTCACCCCCGGATGCTTGACACCTGTAGATGAGCTTCCTGCGGACACTCCTCTTAAAGAAACCACTGCAGCCGTTGCAGGCGAGCACACCGTAGTGCTTGCCGCTGGACACGTCCCCGCATACAACGCAGCGCATACCACCTTTTGCTGAGCAAGAAGAACCGCATTTCTGCGTTCTGGTGTTTGCCGAATAAGTCTCGGGCTCTCGATTGCGGAAACTGAAGTATGAAGGGAAAACAACTAAAAGGTAGAAAAAAAATGTGTAATACACATACATAAGTATATATAATTTTTAAAGGATAGTAGATTCAATGTTACTAAGCTAGTAATAATTGAGCTTATTGAAGGTCAAGAGATTTTGTGAGAGTCGAAAATATAAAGCTTGAACTATTTTTCCCATGGGCTTAAAATTTTTTTTTTAATAACGGCGTGCTCTTTGGGTAACTAACCCTTCGCCACAATAATGTCATTACCTAATGGGTACCTGTGAACCAAGTCACGGAGGCAAGAAGTATTACTTATGCCATATAATTATAAACACGTTTATGGGGGCACATTCATACAGCATCACAGAGAAAAGGACAGAGAAACACAGAAAGAAAATAACATCTATGCCCTAATCCGGATTCGAACCTTTGGCTTACAGATCAGGCTAACCACTCAGTTATCTGTCAGCTAAAAAAAATTCAGTTTATTCAATAGTGGCGAATTCCTTGTAGATTAAAGCCGATAACTTTTAATGTTCATACAGTAAAAAAAGACTTAACTGGCTTACAATGGAGTTCCACAGTTCACGTGCCATTGACTAGATTAATGAATAGAAACAATGCTGTGTTTTAGTAGTTTAAGCTTTTTTAATGCTGCATGTTAACTTGGAAATTGCATGAGTGTTCATAATATGCATAATATTTAATATTATCTCTCATCCGATATAGTTTACTAGGATCTTATTTTGCTTTATTACATCCAATGAAAATATAATAATGATAATTTAAGGCTTAAGATACTAAAAATTCTAATTAAAGTAAGTGCTTTAAAGTAAGAGATTTATAATTTAGATTTTTCGATGTTTATTTAATTATTTTTCACGATTAATTTCTTTAATTTCCATAAAATCTTCTAATGATGTTTTTTAAATAAGTTTCATATTAAACAATGATGGATAATGCAGAGCATGCTTTACATTATATATTTTGGTATATTTTAATTCCACACACATAATGGGGATACTTCATTGCATCTCTAATAACAGAAATTTTATTTCACATTTACAAGTTTTAAATAAGATTTATGGTTGCAATACTCTGGAAATATCAAACATGACAGAAAAAAGTTTTAGGTGCTACATCGATTGTGTAACTATTCTATGAGTCCAGACAAAACTTTGATGTTTCTGTATTTTGATTAGCATTAATCAAAAACTTAACTGTTATATCATTTGCGTTATTTAGGACTTTGAGTTGTTATTTTTTTCTGATTTATAGACTTTATTTTTTAAAGTTGGATGCTTTTGTGTGACTAACACTGACGTGAAATATTTTATGAATGGAATTATTATTCAAATTGTCTCATATTCCTATAAAAATTACTAAGTTTGAGAATAACACAATTTTTATCATTTTCAATTGCATGTGAATGGAAATGAATACAGTAGCAACTGAGCAACAAATATCTTAATTCATCCATGGTTTTAATGGAGAGCAATTCCAAAATTACGGTAGAAATGAAATTATTTGTGTTTATTTGTCATCCAAAGGCTTATTCAAATTTATTTTCTTGATTATTAGTACGGCTTGCAGGCATATGTTATTTGTATCATTGACAAATTAAATACCTACTGTTAAGAAATTAAGTCTAATTCCTTTTGATTTTCAAGTACCAGTCTAAAAATTTCTAAACTCTTAGCTTAAAACTCTTTAACTATACACATTTTTATATTAGTATTTAACATTATTATTCAAGAAAATGTGAATATTTCTTAATTAATGCTCACAGACTTCGTTGAAAATAATTGCATTTTACTCAGAACAGTTCTAAAAATTCAGTAAAATATAATATTATTACACATATTATATAAAACAGTACTTCTTTCTGACTGCTGCACTACTACAGCAGGTTATCTAAAAATAATAATCTGATGCGAAATGTGTCTTTAATTGTACAATATTTGTTCTGTTCAAAGAGTAAAAACATCTAGTTTCTAAAAAATTTTCGTAGAGCTTAATGTCCTTCTGGTAGTGTAATGTGTAACTAAAAAGTCAATGTACTTTCTTGGTTGTGAAGGGTCATTATGAGTAAAGTATCTGAATATACATGTCTTCTGTAGTTAGAAGCAGGACGTGTCCATGTATTATGTGACGTCCAAAGTCCTTCCGCTGGTGTGGCGTGGATGTGGAGAGAAGGGTTACAGCTTAGATGTGACCTCGTAATCCGACCGTAGTTCAAAGTTACGAGGCACTTGGTGACAGGCGAGTATTCCAAACCCGTTAACCTAATGGTACAGTCCGGGGCTCGCCTGAACCGCTATCTATGTATGTAGTTAGAAACAGGCTTCGTGTACGAAAAAGTTTGACAAGAGAGTTGCACACTTCTTCAATTGGTGACCAATATTGTAGAATAAGAATCATCTTAATAATAGAGTGATGAAATCTAGTGTCATTAAATATAGCTGATGATTTTTGATTCCATTGATTGTTAACACGTAAATCTTTCTATTAAAATAAATTGTAGTTCGTCCCTTCTATATTGAAGGAGCAAATTACGAGTATCAGCCAATTTGATGCATCATTTCAAAATCTCAAAATTAGATCTTAATTGATGGCTGAAAATGTAAAAGTAATTAATCAATGAAATTGCAAATGTTTCCTTGAAATTTATGGAATAAATTTTTAATTTTATTTTGGAAAATGAATAAATAAATGTTCCCTTTAATAAATTCCCTTTCATATTTTTAATAAATTTAGGAAATATTCCAGAAAAGAATTTTTCTTAATATTTTCCAAACACAGAAAATGTTAAAATTTTCTTACATTAAGACTTTTCTAATCATTTAGATTTTTAATGAATGAGTATATTTTTTATTTTGCTAGTATTTTCATGCAGAAATATGAACTTATGATCACTTTCATAAAAATGAATCATTATCATTCTATAAAATGTTCAATATATTTCTTTTTTTTCACATTAACAATTTTTAATAATTTACATCCTTAATTTCAAACATGAAAAACTATTAAAAATAAACAAGTTTTATTTGTATAATCTCAATATTATATTGTGAGAGAGAGAGAGAGAGAGAATAATTCAATTCGCATAATCTCAATATTATATTGTGAATAGTTTATAATGTTTAATTATATTTACATTAAATTCATTATTGCTAAAAATTAACATGGACAAACTCACCTTTATTGCAAGATATGCCTTCTTTTGTAGAATCGTCCATCGTTGGTAATACAAGAAATTGAAGCTTCAAATTCAATCTTTCAAAAGACCAAAACTGGAAAACACCGAATTTCGCTCCATCTGATGTTGCATCATTGCGACATCAGCTCCACCCCCAATAGCTTTGATATGCGACATTTGATAGGATTTCCACTGCGTCAATCATGCTTTCTTCCTTCTGATTGGTCACTTTCTAAATATCATGGAATTATTTCGAAAAATAAAGCATACGCAGATGGAATTTCAAAAGAATCAGAAATTTTTCAAAGGAAAAAAAATATGTATATTTCAATGTTTGGACTAAATATTAAAAATTAAATTCCTGTTTTATCTTTAGAGACAGAGAACTTACGCAGAAAAATGTCTATTTTATATGAATTAAAATTCAGTTATTTGAATCATCATATTTTTTTACTCTTTTTTTGTTTTTTATTTTTTATTCAGCAACATTTTTTGCCTAGTATACTTTAACAAAATATGAAGCCTTGTAAAATTATTTAAATATTTATTTTCCATATATTTTCCTCGGTAACAGTAAAAACGATGGAAATTTAAAATGTAGTGTTTGTCATGACGAGACTTGTTTTCCTTAAATGAGCTGGTTCATTTTCTCTTTGTTGCACTAAATTTGGGTAATATGCTGCGATCATTATCACAAACATCCGACGTAAACGAAAGTAGGTCTGAAATTTAATTTATATTGCAATATTAAACGCGAGAGCTTATTTAGATGTAAAAGACAAATAATGCAAATATAATTAAACGCGTGTTTTATTATTATAATTATGCATGCATAGACGCATATTAATCTTGAGAAAAATGGAATCTATATATATAGTAACATTCAAAGAATGACTCACCTAAATGATGGCTGAAAAATCTCCTTTTTTGAATTTAACTCCTCTTGTGTTTGATCCCCATATTTATTGTGTTTTAGAGTTCGGTTTCTACCGGAAATTCCATTTAAATTAGTACTTATATGTAAAATGAAATTGAAGCCTTACAAGTAAACTAAACCAATTGAATTACTGGAAAATTGAATTGGCAGGCTGTGGATAGAACTTACGCATGAGAATGTTTGAAGACTACAGCGGGGAAGGAGTATGTATGACAAACGTTTGAAACCAAAGTAAATACTTAAAAAATAATACCATATTTAAATATTCCAAGGATTGTGTAAAGCCCTAAAATATGTGAAATGATATGTTTTTGAGATTTTACATTAAATCCATTATAAAAAAGTAACTCCCAACTTCAAATAGAAAACATTGCAGATGATTGTATTATTTTTTAAACTGAGTGTGTTTTCATTTCTTCCTAATGCTTTCTTTAGTTATGAAATATCAATAAAGATATGTAAGGAAATGTGAAGATTATTTAATCATACATGTATCATATTACTTGCTTGTGATTTATGAAATTCATGATAAATGAAATAAAATTAATGGGAAAAGAATGCATTTGCACATTTACAATTGAGTAAATAACTGGGTAATAAAATGTGTGAACCCATACCTTCTCTTTTTTTAAGTAAAGTTATACGATCTTTTCTAGTTTCTTTACTCATGAATCTTCGTGGGACACTTACGGAACAGGTTTGCGTGAGAGATTATAAATTATTTAGAAAACTAAGATTCAGAAAGAAGCTTTCCTAATGAATTATTGGAAGCTAAAAAATCCAACAGTTTTACAATTATTGTGTTGTTGTTGTTACTTATCTCAGGTTGTCTAGCTAGGCTAGACAACCTGCGATAAGTAACAAAAACAACAAAAATTATAAAACATTGAATAACATCTCACCTTATGCATTTAAGTGAAAATAGCCATAAAGACGGGGTCAAAATGTAAAACATATATATGTTATGTTATGATATGTTATGATATATGTTATGTTATGTACATGTTATGATAGAAATAAAGTTTGACACTTTGGATAAATTGAAAATTTTATTCAAATAAGACATCTTTTAGTTATGTTTATCATGAAGCATTTAAATGAAACCATTTGCATTGATGGAAATGCTTATGTTTCGGTGGAAAAGAAAATCTGAGTTAAATAGTTGTTGTTCTTTCTTATCCTCAATTTCTAGCCACTGCTATACAAGGTCCATAAGACTATCAACCGTCAAGAAGTCCAGAAACATTAAAGCATTTCTAATTAAGTCTTCGTGGGAGAGTTGAAGACAGTCCACATTGTGTTTCAGGGAAGCATTTTCTAAAGCCAGTTAAAAATTAAAGGATTATCCGCTAAAAATGAAGGAATTACCTACTATCTCTACGATGACTAGATTCCAAAAATCTTCTTTCCTTCAGCTTGAAATTATATGAAACCAAATGGAGAACATTTTTTCCATTTGTTTACTATACTTTTTATTTACAATGTACTATTCTCCATTTAGCATTTGATTATTATTCTCCATTAGGTATTTGTGACTAATTTTATAAATTCATTATTATTTTCCATTTGTTTTTTTTTTTGATTAATTTTATAAAAAATTTCACTATTATGTATATATATATATATATATATATATATATATGTGTGTGTGTGTGTGTGTGTGTGTGTATAACTGTCTCGGATTAATAGATATTTCATGTGATTGTTAACCAATCCAAATACTGTTTTTCCCAAACTTAACAAATACACGCATACACGGTGCAGGCGAGCCAGGATTGTACCTTACAGTTAACGGGCTTGCAATACTCATTTAACCCCAAGGGAATCGTAAATTTGAGCCATGGTCAGATGCCAAGGTCACAACTGACTGGCATCTTCCTCTTCATTGAAACGCCACACCAGCGGAAAAATTTTTAATTTCACATATTAACGTGGATACGTCCTCAACCCACGGAGCTCCAACAACCAGTGAAGGAGAATGTGGTTACCCTCTCAATCACTGCTTAAGGTATTTGATGATTCACTTTGTGCCGTAAGGCTACTGAGCCACGGAGCTCGATATCTATATACATTATTATCATGTTTCCTTACTTACATTTTGGAGATTCATTAAATTTATTGCTAATAGATAACAGTGTAATGAATTTTAATTTGTAATGTTGGCTAACAATCACCCCCTTTAGTGAGTGTGTTCGATACCCATTTCTTTAGAAGACCATCGTGAAAGAGCCCAAGTTTCTCGTTAGATTTAACTTTCGTAGATGTTTCTTGGAGTGACGGGTTCATGCGCTTACTAGTGGCTTGACAGTGAATGAAAAAGGTATTTGCTGTGTTTATCAGTTTCGGCTCGAAGAATAAAGCAGTTGAAAAAGTATCGCAGTAACCTAATCTGACCTTGTAATTTCAAAAAATTAATATTTTTTTAAACTTTTTGAAAAACCGTTTGAAAAGCTCTTTTGTCAAATATTTGTGTACATCAAAATTTGCCGCTTTTACCTAAAGGATTTTATTCATTTTTACTTTCCGTAAACTGTGGAAATGTAGTAATGTAATTTCAGTAGTCAATAACTCTCTATAAAATTCTAATATTATATTGTCAAAAAAATTTTGTATTCATCACCACTATTTGCTGAGTATAAAATTGGATCTGATAATCATTAAGTACATTACTTAATGATTATCAGATCCAATTTTATACTCAGTAAATAGTGGTGATGAATTCTAAATTTCTTAATACATTTTTTATACATACTAATGAAAGAAAATATAAAATGACTGGATACTTCTCAACTCTTTAAAATGAGTTTTTCCGTTGTTTTTTACTGTATAATTACTTATTTGTGAAGTGAAAATCTTCCTGGCAAAAGTTTTAGTTTTAATATTGTATTTTATAGCCCGATGCTTAACCGAAAATATTATTGTTACTTATAAGGAATTTATACTTACGTTTACATGGAATTGGAATCAGGAAACTATTTTCTTCACAGAACATATTTTCTTTGGGCAATGTTATTAAATTTCTTATTCCTTAATTTTTAATGTAAAGTTCATTATTAAATCATTATATACTTTTTGGGAGCATGTGACTATTGATTACACTACTAAAATAAGCATTAGGTAGTCACATTTTCTTCTTTTTCATAATATTCTATAGTTTTAATAGTTTCCTAGTTTTCTATGGTATATAATTTCTATAGTTTTAATTCTATTCTTAATTAAAATTTCTTAATTCGACTTTTTTCTAATTAACAAAATAACATAGTTTTACCAGTTAAATGCATATAAGGAAGTAACAATTCAAATGTGCGTCATTTTCTTAAGATAAATGTACTTATAATCGAAAAACAAGCGAAAGAATTTTTATATCTCAAATGTAATGACATTAGATTACATGCAACATTAGACTATGCGTAAATTTTCTTTTGTGTGTGTGAGTTCTATAATTTTAAATTTAACATTTTCTGTAGTTTCAAAATCCCTATTTGAAAAATCGAAGTTACTCGAAAATTTTGCATACTTTTGAAAAATTGTTTTTTGTAATTACTTTGCAAACTCATTTCTTAAAATATTTCTCCTTCGTATGAATAAATATTACATGAACTATAAATCTGGTACTAAATAATAATACAAAGAAAAAATATTCTCCTTCATGTAAATATTAGGTTGGGGAATATAAGTTTGTAGCGTATTTATCAAAGACTTTTATATAAAAAACAAAACAATAATTACATCAATAAGTTAATCAATTATATATTCACCGCGTTGCTGTTTACAACCTCTTCCCACCTCTCGGCCAATTTGCGGATGCCATTCCGCCAAAATTCGCCTGGTCTGGTATCAAAGAGTTGTTGAGCCAGTTTTTGAACCTGTTTGTTATCGAAGGTAACGCCTTTCATATGGTTTGACAAGCAGCGGAAAAGATGGTAATCCGTAAGTGCTAGGTACGGAGAATACGGCAGATGCTGTAGGACCTCCCATTCGAGCTCTTGGACTGCGGCCTTGACGACTTGTGCAACATAGGGCCCAGCGTTGTCGTGAAGGTATATGTTTCGACCATGTTGATCAGATCTTTTCAGTCAAATAGCCTCATTCACGTGGTGTAGCTAAGCAATGTAAAGCTTCTTGTTGACTGTGGCATTCTCTTCAAGCATTTCCCAATGCACCAAGAGGTCCTTGAAAACTGTCACAACAACTTCTTTAACACCAGAGCAGGCAATTTTTTTGCGGAATGGCATCAACAAATGGGTCGAGAGGTGGGAAGAGGTTGTGAACAGCAACGCCGAATATATAATTGATTTTTGTTTTTTGTTTAAATAAAAGTATTTGGTAAAAACACTATGAACTTATTCTCCAAACTAATAAGTATTAGCGACCAATAGCGGAGTGGTTAGTGATCCTTACTTCTAAGCAGTAAAGGTCTCGGACTCAAATCCTGATTCGGACATATTTGTTCCTTTCTTTCTCTGTGTGTTTCACTATCCTTACCCATTGGATTCCCCACTGTATAAATTACCATCACTTTCTGCCCTTGTAGTGCTGAATGGATCAATCCTAAAATAAGACAGGCATTGGGAAAAAAATTAATATTATACTTCCTATAATATTTATTATACAGAGTATAATATTTATTTATATGAAGGAGAAATATTCTCTTTCAAATAAATAAAAAAATTAAATTTTAAAATCACATGTGAAAAATTAATCAATGATATATCTTTATGGTTAAATTTCTCGTTTTATTTTTTTAAACCACTAAATAAGAAACGGATAGGATTCTAGTAGCTGAATTTCCTACAAAAGCATTTTGAATTAAAGAATAGGTGTGTAACAAAAGAGGGAAAGAAAATTATATTGCAAAAAATTATGTATGTCATGTGCACTTAAAAGTTAATGTAAAAAAACTTGGTGCAGTACATTTTTAGCTATAAATTGCTGCTTAAGAAAAAATTGCTGAGAATACAAACTTACTTTTGTATTACCATGTTTGAAAAGTTTGTATAAAATTATTTTTCAAATAATTTAAAATAGGATTGTATAAATAAATAGGATTTAATTGATTATTTTGGAAGAATATGTGTGGTGACATGAAATCTAAAATGAAGCAGACTTTACTGACGTTTTCGTCTATGTCAGCACACGTCTGTCAAAAATTAACCGAAATTCTTATTTTCAAATTATTTTTAAAATAATATGTATCAGAAATTAACATCTCTAAGAGAATATTTTCGGATTTTCTACAAATATTCGAAAAGAGGATGTTTCGCATAAAAACGAGCGTGTTATTTTTTTAATAAGCAACAATCCCGAATTCAAACCAAACATAATATGATACTTCAATAAAACAAGAATTAAATTTCATCTTAGGCGTAAACATCAAAATATTTTTATGCTTTTCTACATAATCATAAATAATTTGCGAAAATGCATTTAAATATTAAATAATTTCAAAAATATTACTTTATAGTTTGGTAATTGTCAATGAAAAAAAATTCTGTTATTAAAATATTCTTTTTGTTATATTCTACACATATAAACTATATATTTATGTACCTAATTTTGGGAGACATTGATATAAATGCAGCAGATTATAAGCAGTGTTTATATTAGATTTAATTAATAGGATTTTGGGTATAAACTGTTAAAATGAAGCTATTCGACGTTAAATTTACAAGAAAAAAATAATTTTTTCTCCATTTAAATTAAAAACTCAATAAATCGCATAATTTATTAATTTCTATATAAATGTACACAAATTATATGATCATGATCAGTATCTAACATTTTTGTTGAATATAAAGTTAGTTTTTGGAAGGAAAGTTTGCATTTGCTTAAAAATTGACTGCGTTAATTCAAAATCTACCAATCATTTGCACATTGTTTCAGATTAAAAATTAAAAATTAATAAAAAATTAAAGAAAAAATTAAAGAAAAGTTTGATTCCTTTCCCTATATAGATTGTTATTGCTCCCGTATATACTGATGTGTCAGAATAAGAGTACGGCCTTTTTCAGTTTCCTTCATGGCCAGGTAATCCACTATTTCATGCTCTCATGATAACACCCACATTATTAATAATTCTCAACAGTACATTTTTTGCTTAAAATGTCAAACGACATTACCAAACAAGTTATTCTTCCCGTTTTAATATGCTAAAACTATTTGAAACATTAATACTATTAAGGGTCACATGAAAAACACTTAACAGCATGAAGGACTATCTTCACTGCCTAAATTGGACTAATTTCAGCAGTCAAACTTGGTACTATCTTGGCATTAGTAATCAAGATAGGACCAAGCTGTTACAAAGAATTAGTTTATCAAAAGGACTTGAGAATATGCCATTGTATGTATTTCAGTTTGAGGTACTTGCTATAATTAACTCTCTCTTGGTAAATTTAAGAAAAGGCTACGCAGTCAAGATAGGTCAGTAGATGAGAGATAACTTTTATTGCACATAAAAAAGTTTATGATATTGAACAAATATTATTTATTATTGTCCAATATATTGTTCACTTATTAATACTATTAAAAATAAAATATTTTTTGTTAGTTTGTATGTTGTTTAAGAATACGAATAATAATAAGAAGAATTCCTGCATTTTCTTCTTTCGCGAATATGATGAAACTATTTGAATAGTAAACTCATTTTCACAACAATGAGAAAAAATTAAGCAGAACATTATTTTTTTATTACTTATACAAATGTAACTAACTTTAGATTAAAACGGTTATTTTCTTATTATTTTAATTTTACCGTGCATTATATATATATATATATATATATAAATATATATATATATATATATATATATAAATATATATATATATATATAAATTTTCTACTCAATTTTTTTATTAATAAACAGTTGTTAGAAACAAATAAATGTACTTTCTAGAAAAATTGAGTTCGAGTAAGCCGCGTTTGTTTAAATTAACAATTCAAAAATCTAAAGCATGAAAAAGATGCATTATTTCCTACTCAAATTTTCTTTCTCATTTCATAGTTTAAGAATGCCTCATATATATATAAAAAAAACGTAAACGTAGTTTTTAAATTGCAAATCAAAATAGTTAAAAATGCTAATTAAAATCATTGCTCTCAATAATTAAAATTTTATTTGTAATTACATATGTCATCGTCCTCATGCTTTGCCAAATAAAGTGGGGACAGATTTCACTCCGCCCACGCAGAGATCTGCCCACCACAGGTGAATGGGGCATCATTTGAGAAAGTGCAGGCCGCAGGTGGTGGCACGCGGGGGATTATGGGAGAGCAGGAGATTTCCTCAAATCCCTGGGACCGTTACAGTCATGCAAATGAAAAACCATCTTGCATTTGCTCTCCGGATTCCGTTCGTCAAGTCACTGCGAGGAGAGACCGGGGGACCCTCCACAAATTGCTATTGACTCAACGTGTAATTTAATAGTTACATTAATGAATTTAGATGAAAGGAAACGCAATATTTTCCGAATCCGAAGCAACACAGTTTCTTTTTATATAAGTGAGTATAAAAAAGAAAGTTTCGTTTTTCCTAATTAAATATATAGAAACCAGCATCCATAAGATTTTTTTTATTTAAAAAAAAAAGATATTAAAAACTGGTCTATTACAATATTTTGATGCATGCATCTATGACAATATCATGCAAACTTCGAAAAAAAAATTTAAAATAATGCGATTATTAACAAAAAGCTAGAGTTGGCTGAAAAGTTTTACAAATCAATACTTGTCAAGCAAAATATACATATAAAAAAGAATTAGTAATTACAGACGTATTTTTTATTTAAAGTTTTATTTAATCAACAGAAAAAGCCATATTAAAAGTATCACTGAGTAATGCTTAGTGCCGCCCAACTTGTCTAGTGGTCAGCGTGCCTGACTGCGAATATTGTGGCGTTGGTTCGGGTCCCGGTTCAGGCATGGATATACTTTCTCTCTCGATATATCCTGTCTTTATCCTTTCCTTGTATGAATGCGTTGTGAATGGTTGCCTACCCTATAAACGGGTACCTATGGCATGTGTGTACTGAGTAAGTCGGACTCCACAGCTAAATATGGTTCAGTTGGAAAAGTCAAACAGCGCACCACATAATGAAAGCCTAGCTGCCACAAGACAACAACAATAATGCTTTGTAAAATAGATTGTAAGTATTACTTATAATCTATTTTACAAAGTATTATTACACTTTTTATAATGATAATATTATAAGTTTTATTATTAGCATTAATATTTTACTAAGTATTTAAAAGGTGTTTTCCTATTCATTACCATCATAACGAGCATCCTGATGTCTTTATCACTCGTTTCAAGTTTCATTTCACAGCTTCAGAGACTGAAATAGTAAATCTTGACATATTACAGCAAAAAGTACATGTGTTTTTGTGATTTTATAATATCACAAAAACACATGTACTTTTTTTCGATATATTAAAATTGTGATAAGTACTTAATTTGTGAAAATTATAATTGTGGTTGTTATATTAAAAATTTATTGCTAAGATTTATTTACAAATATGCAATAACTTGATTTATAACACATGTATGCGCATGGTTGAATCTGAAAGCTGAAATGATGAAATGAAGGTAACTGACTACTGAGGAAGCATATGAATTTAATTCAGAATAAGTGGGGTACAATGATCACAATCACGGGAAATGAAACCTTCTTAACATATTGATGCAGGAGTTATTTAATTACTGTGATATACCTTACTTTATACCACATTTAATTTCGATGATCCATTTAAATAATGGTTGTTATTGAAAATTAGTTAAGTAAAAACGGATTTTTAAATTTTACAGGCATATTTAATCATTTTTACAGGCATTTTTAAATTTTACAGCAACATTTAAATCGAAAATATTTAATTATTTCCTTTATTTTAAACTATGTAAAAAGATCAATTTACAGAAGTATATTTGTTTTAATTTCAAGAAAACATTTACGTTTCATGAAATCTTGAGTGTTTTCGTTTTATGTGTGTGTTTACAAAAACCACCCGCTGTTAACTTAAATACCAAATAAATTCTTTGCTTGGTTTTCAAACGGTGATTCAATTTAAATTTAATCAATAAAATTTCCTCGTTTTTTTCTTTTTTTAAAGTTTTATGTTTTCTTTTCTTAATGTTTTCTGGAAAGATTTTTCAAAGCATTGAAACTATTGGAAATTTACAGATTGGTTGGAATTATTTACCATAACTTTGATTACAGATGAAACATGGTGTATGATTCTTTTCCTTTTTAAATTCTTGTTCTTTTAGTTCTATTATTATGTACAACATCACATTGATATTTGAATTCTATATATTTCTTGAACTACAGTTGGATTCCCTTTTTTTCTAGCGGGGGACACTGGGTTACTAACCCTCACCACAACAACGCGTGAAAATTATACTCATTTGTGTTACCCAGTGGGCACATGTGAACCAATTCACGGAGGCGAGTAGCTATATCCACATCAATCCTATTTATAGCCTGCCTACATTTATTTATTCCACATATATCCCATTTATAGCCTGCCTACATTTATTTATTCATTGTCACAGCAGAAAAGAGAACACATAAACAGAAAGAGAGAAAGAAAATAACCTCCTTACTCGAACTGGGATTCGAACCTGGAACCAACTGTGTTGGTGTAGGGCACGTTTAAACTGGGTGTGATCGCAATGACCTCCAAGTGAAATACTTCTGGAGGTGGCAGACCAAGTATGGGGATCCTTTACTTGGTTGCTGCTTAAAAACCACGAAGACTCCACCCGGCTATTTCTAACAGCTAGAACCCAAATCAGGCTTAGGTACAGGGAAGTATGCAAGTGTAACAACAGATTGTAGATATCAAGTATGCAAACCTGTCAGTCATCGGCTGGTTATATTTCGGATTCTCTTTAAACTAAGTTATATTTTAAAAGGAATCCACATTCTCGTTTTATCCTTGCGTATTAATAAGAAAACTATCAATTTTGTATAAGAAAATTTTAATGAAATGAGGAAGAACATTCAACGATTAAGAACTATAATAACAATGGAGGATGTCCCCTGTGATTTTCCCCTCGGAACACCTTAAATCCGTGTGTGGAATTCTACCAGAAAGCATCATATTTTCACCAGTACAACCTGCCCTGAAAAAATAGTGTTCGCATTTGTCCCCATCAGCTTTACATCTGATCCGATCCCCTCACAGCAAGAGAATATCCCCTTTTCTGTCTGGCATAACAGCACTTAATCATGACCGACTCCGCAGTGGATCATCTTCCTTGCATTGTTGTTATTTTGATGGCGCTCTTCGGACGCGAGGAAATTGAGAGTATTTGAATGACACAACTTTTACCGATACCTTATGAGAAAGGTGCTTCAAAGCTAAGCGTACGAAATATGTTTCTAAGTTATTCTCTTCATACCAAATGGAATTACTTTACGGAAATGGGGCCGTAGTTTTAACGAAGAAAAGCATTTTTGTAAGAAAATTCATTGTATATGCAATTGATTCAATTTGGTAAAGTATGCACTTGATTTAATTTAAAATTCTGATTTTTTTTGTTTAACTAAGCTAAAAGCTACTAAATTTAAGAAATTTATTGAAAACGTTATAGTGAAGAAAAGATTGCAAGAGTTTTAAGGAAGAAGAGAAAATACAATTCCGCTTCTCATTTATTCTTAAAAAAATATTCTGCTATAATTTTTGTATTGAATTTGGCTTTACAAATTAATTTTGAAAACGTCATTTGTTAAAAATTTTACTTTAATAAGTTAAAAAATAAAAAGAACCCAGAAAATATATTTTAGATGTTGTAACATTAAAATATATTTTCTGTTAACTTATTATAGTAAAATTTCTTTTTTTAACTTATTAAAATTTCTTTAATTTGAATCTTCTTTGTTGTTATCTTGTGTCAGATAATCTAGCAATATAGGATGGTCTGTTGCACTTTTGCAACTGAACCGTAATTTGGTATGGAGTCCAGCTTCCTCAGTATACACATGCCATAGATACTCGTTTATAAGGTAGGCAAACCTTCACAACCCATTCATACAAGGAAAGGACAAAGAAAGGAGTGAGAGAGATAATGTATATCCATGCCTGAACCGTGATTCGAATTCAGGACCTTCCTGTCTCTTCCTGTACACAGTCAGACACGCTGATCACTTAATAGGGTGTGGGGCTTGAATCTTTTTTCATGAAACTGTTTGAATTCTCAAGCATAGTTAATGCTCACTTTTAACTCATTGAAAGTTAAGCTTTGTACTATATTCCCCAGCTTATTTTTTCTCTGATTTACTTCAAAAACGTTTTTCTTTTATACCAATTAATTAATCGCATTCAAATGAGAACGTAGTATTTTAGTAAGGATTTGTGTAGCAAAATATCTACAAATTTTACTCAATCCACCATCTATTTCATGTTCGGTCAATGTTGGTGGTATTTTAGTTCAGAATTAAGGTTACGTGCAATGTTCTTGATTCGCCCTAAATCCTTAATCCTTCAAGTATCCAATGTATGGGAAATTTTGGGACGAGTAATCATGTTGACAAAGATTAACGACTTTCTTTCCATACATCTTATGTTATCATTCAAAATTGAACTCAATAATGTAAGCATGCTTTATCAACACGTGAGCACTGAGAGGGACGGGATCGAATTTATTACCTTTTATTTATAATGAGGACTACTTTCACAGCAAGACTACCAGTGGTAATTAGGAACTAATAGGATATATCCCCAGTTGGCGACTTTGAGACTTCTTTCACCACCAAACTGAAAGCATGTTTTTAAAACGGGAAATTTCCCAAATTCGGTCCATTGAAACGCTGAACAAAAAATTCAAACGCTGTTACCACTTAAAAAAACATATATGTGACGTAAAACACGAGAAAAAAAGCAAACCTGGGAAAAAAATTGAAGGGTAACAAAAACTCCAATTGACAACACTGTTGTCAAAACAAAAGGCGCTAGATTTGGCAAGAAATACCTTTGGAGGATGCATCAAGCTTGTATCGAAAATTGTTATTAACCCCATAACTAGTAAAAAATTTACTTGAAATTATTAAAGAAAAGCTTGTTTTTGTTGCACATAGCTCAATACCAAATCTGGTATAAAAGAAAAAGTGAGTTTTTTTTTAATCATAAATAATTATTTATAAATTTTTTCAATTTTATAAGTTGTGAACATTGATGCGTCTAAATGTTTGCTTTCTGCAATCACAAAGTATATACAATGACGACACCATTACAGATTTTACGCAAACATTTATCTAAAAGTATTCTTACCATATATTAAAAATTCCTACATTTCATTTGTATTTTTTTTAGAAGTTCTTTTTTATATGGTTCAATTTGCAACATGGTGCTAAGCAAAGCCCTGATACATATGTCTAATACTTTTCCTGCAATGCTGGATTAGATGCATTGTTTCAAATATCTATTTACTTCTTCTACAATGTTATTCATCAGAATATAATCAATAAACATTTCATTTGTTGTCATAATCAATTACATTTTAATGATACTAACTCACGGTCAGCTACCAACAGAACCCTCTCTTTTTGAAGGCTAATTGAATAATGAATAATTAATTAATTACACGTGCTTTTGGCATCCTCTTAAATTTTTCATAATATGATTTACATAAGATGTTGATTGAATATTATTAATATTTAAAATATTTTTTTCTTTATAATATTACCTCTTTTTTTGTAGGTAGTCTAAATGTATATCTTTAATTCATTGAAAATGAATAACACTTATTTTGAAGATTTTTTAATGCTTAGAAGGGATTCGCAAGAACGGATCACTAATGCCAGAGTTAAATAAGGTATCACTACTACGGTACTTTTTCAGCAGTCAATTTTTTTGAATCGAACTCCTATACGCATCGAATTTCTTTTTAAATTTGGTCTACAACCAAGTAAAAAAAAGATTTATTTAAGTTGGTATCATTTGGATGCAAGCACAAGTATAACAATGGGTAACGTGGGGCAGCAGTGGTCTGGTTGGTTAGGGCGTCGTTCTCTTTATCGGAAGATAGTGAGTCCTCATCCCAGTTTAAGCGCAAATCCGTCGTGTTCACTAAAGGTGGTTAAGGCATGTTAAAACTGGGGATTGTCGCACTGTCCTCTAAGTGAAATGATACCTCTGGGAGTGGCAGGCCAAGTATTGCGGGTTTTCTGCTTGATTCTTGCTAAGAAACCGCGAAGACTCCTTCCGGCTGCTTCTATCTAACTGGTAGATTCCAACTCAGAACTAAGTACAGGGAAGCATACTGGTGCAACAAAAATTGGTTAGGAGTATAGGTCCTATCAGCAGTGTAGTCTTCCAATACATTTTCCGAACACTAGACCCCTAGTGAAAAGAATTTTCTCTCATGACTATTGTTGTCCCCGAGTAATAGAGATTAAATTAAACTATATAAAATAATAAATAACGTTCATGTGCGTTGGTATAACAAATATTTATTTTATCTGGCATTTTTATAATTGTAATGAGGAATTTTTATTACAGAAAAAAAATGTATCGCATTTAAATTATTTGGATATAAAAATAGAGAGGTGAACTACCAAAAGATATCTTATAGAGAGATACGTGTTAATAAATAAGGCCAGTTTATTCGATATCAAAAATATGAAGTTTCAAATGTAAGAAAAACTAAAAATGTGTTTTTTTATTTCAAGAAAAATTTTAATCATGCCTGATTAAAGTTTAATTGATTTTCCTTATTGAGAAGTTTGGATAAAGGTAACAGATTTTAATGAAAGTAGTAGCAAAATATTCTTATATTTTAAATTTCCGCAATATTTTTGATTATTCTGATTATTTTGAGGAATTGTACGTTCAAAATTCTTGATTTTTAACCATAAATTAATAGTTTCTCTCCTTCCAGTTGCGATGATGTCTGTAGGACTTTATTAAAATTCTCATTGGTTCAAAATATGCAGGACGTAAGATAACGTTTTATCTATGTCACACATAGTTAATTCGATATTGTATAAAGACGGCGTTATAAATCCGACTTTCCGACGAATTTACTGCCTGTTTCCAAATTGCGTTCTTCGGGCGGCAATAAACAATGCAATGTTCACTTTTGAAGTTCATTTTATACATAACACGATTTTTTATATAAGAATAAAAACACTGGTTTGAGAAGCCGTTTTCCTTTGATTCAAGCCATTAACACGTTGACAATAAAACATAAGAAAAAGCATAATGTGAAAAAGAAAAGATAAAACATCCCCTTTATGGTTAGTTTAAATTGACAAGGATGATTTAAATTTTTAAAAATTTCATTAATTAATAGAATTTTAAATTAATAATTAGAATATCTGTAAGAAATCTCTTTTCAATCTTAAGACATTTTGCTTTGCATACGTCAACATCAACTTATAATTATTATTATTTTGTGGAATTCATTACAGTTTAACAAATTTCAATTGACTCAACTTCATTTCTAAAAAATTTTATTTCCTAGATTTCAAAAATCGCTTCTTTATCTCGTGCTCTATGAAACTCCGAAACTGTGTCTGGGGGTAATAAATTCATTAGAAAGAGATTCAGCAAATGTCCACACGACCCTTCTGATACATTTATAATGAACACAAATTTCTTATATTAACTTCTATTTCATCATGCAATCTATGTAAATATTTTACAGAATAAACATTTTTAAGTGTCTTCAAATTCAACTATTTTGTTATGGATTAATTATGTATTCGTTGCAAACCATACCTTTGTTTCAAAATTTCAAGAAAGTTTGGTTGGTTTGCCGCTTAACGGTTATTTTTTGCACGCGAGGGATTATTAGACCGGGACCTATGGTTTTAAGTGGATTCCGAACCACTACAAATATCCATGCCCAAGGTGAGATTTGAACTCACGAATTGTTGAACCGAAGGCCAGAGCGCTAACCATTCGGCTGCCAGCTTGGCTTTCAAGAAATGAATTAGAATTGTTCTACTTTAACTCAATGCAAACAATGACATTATATGCAAAAGCAGAAAGAAGAGGTTTTAAATATCGGAATTTCTCAGTTTTTGTTTAAAAAAAGTCATTGGAAGTAATTACACACACACATGCACATTAGTAAAACAATGTAAAAACTCAAAAACATTTTCTAGAATCTCAAGAGAAAACTACAAATTTGGTTTTAATGTAGTAACAGCTTTTTCTCTGAAACACTAATGTATTTTAAAGAGAATTATCACACAACATATTGTATTATTTCAGTTCTTTCATTTTATTTTTGCCAAAATAATTGTCTTCATATTCTACAGAGCATTTTATATTTCAATATTAAACTCTTCAGCATATAAAATGAGATCTTCTACACACACCCAAATTGTAGTCTTTTAAAACTAGTTCTTTATTTTTTAAAAACACGAGTAACTCAGAGAGTGAATCAAAATCCATCGTAACAATATAAACTTCATGGAATGTTTAAAGCATCTTAGTTATAACAGTACGAAGAATGCTCCCTTTTTTGTACCAATTAAAGAAATGCATCCATTGTAGATATTGCAACTTATCTCTAAGTGCGGATTGTGATTTCTCAATTTTAATCGATGATTTCCTGTTACCGGCCGATGCACCAATATAACAAAAAGCCAATGTGTGAAATTTACTGGTGTATTAAGTAAACTACATATTGTAAACTAAGCGCTTATTAAATAAATATGAAACCAACTTTTCACATAAAATGCTTTATTAAAATGTAAGCCGGCGTTAAAGTAAGAGATTCATTTGAGATAAACTGTCATCCAGCAAACTAAACTTTAAAAGGTTATATATATATATATATATATATATATATATATATATATATATATATATATATATATATATATATATATATATATATATATATATATATATATATATATAGTGCTGAATAAGCAAGACAGATGTGCCTTCTTTGTGAATAATCCGTAGCACACACACATATCAACAAACTCTGACAATAATAACAAAATTAGATTATGCTAAATCAGTTGAAATGCGTATTTAAATTAGTTCATTGATTTGAGATAAATCTGTGTGTGCGAAAATTTTATTCGAGACTTAAATGAGTTCAAAAGTGTCGTGTACTATATTTCTACTTAGGAGTACAACCCACTAACAGCAGTGCCTGTGGAGAAGAAGGTACTCCAATTCATTACGCTACAACTTTACCCATCACGAGTTCCTGGCACTTTACTACCCCCAGTGACAATCTGAAAAGTGTCTGGCTGAAAAACATCACCATCAATAAAGCTGCGAAACTAAAAATTATTAACCTTATAAACTTTCTCTTTAAATATAGGGACTTAATATAATTCCAGAGGAATAAGAAGATAATGATGCCCGTGACGGTGATAGACTTCACCTGGAAGAAGATGAGACGTAAAATCCGGATACTCCATCTCTCTCATCTTCTACTTTTAGACATTTTCTTCTCTACATGTAACATTTCGCCTGTTTGCTATTTTATCACCATCATTCCAAAGCTCTTACTTAATTACTTAATCACAATTATTGTCATCATGTTGTATTGACCTATTTTAATGCATTATGTATAACCTATGTAAATTTTTTGTACATATAACTTAGAATTTCCTATGACCTAACTTACTTTGAGCCGATACAACCGACTTTCAAATCCATACTGAATACATTAATTATTCATTAATCATTATTACCTCATTAATTTGCAGTAAGTGCAGGTATATGTATTCAATTCTGTTTTATCATTTTTAATTTCCTTTTGTATTTCCATTTATTTTCTTTATTTCTTATATGCATGTAATTTGATTTGTATTTTATATGCCTGTCTTACCACATCGTGCCATGTATTTTGTCTGATACCTATTTTGAATGTTTCATACGTGTCCACGTGTTAACTCTCAATTGCAATCCTATTTGTGTTAAATAGTATAATTTACTACACTCTCTTTACTGTGTAAAAAACTAACAATTTCCAGCGTCTCCATATGATTGCAAGCATAATTGTATTGTCTTGCATGTACTGTGTTTTCTTTTCTCTCCAGCGGGTCCATCAAATCTGGTAAAACCCTTTCAGGGTTAGGTGCAGGGACCTCTGCTGGTGTTTCCTTTACTATATTTCTACTACTATATTCTCATTTTTGAATTTTCAAAGCGTGGACTTCGACTTCGCGTGAAGTGACTAGGAAACCATTAAAAATTTGAGAATTTCGTCTGAAAAGCATGAACAATATCAAACATTAGAGTCTTAAGTAAACAGAGAAAAAGTGCAAGCCGAAACTCACAGGAAACCAAATTTGATTAAATAAATGAGATTCCAAAATGTCTAACAATGAAATATTAATTGAAATGCAAATTTACAAGAGCCGTTGACTTGTAATTGAGACAGATAATATTTCTGAAAGTAGCATAAATATGAGCTTATTAATCTTATTTGAGGTTTGATATCAAGCGAAAAATAGCTGCAAATGACGTCAAAAAAAAAGATTGGGAAATACTAATTTAAATTAATGGTTTTTGATAATTAATTCATGCATTTACAATTTTTCTCATTAAATTAAATTTGTGATATATTTAATTAAAAATAATTTCTCGTTATTGTGCTCTGCTCTTTGTTACGATAAGAAATGCTATAACTGTGTATAAATAGGACGAATGCTTTAATTTAAATACGAGGGTCACTCAGAAATTTTTGAGATACAACTAGGTTTTTAAAGTTATACTCACAAAATTTTAGGTGTGTTCAAAGTAGTCTCCTCCTGCATTACTGCACTTTTGTAGACGAATTTTCTACAGATTAAATGCCTCAAGCCATTCATTTCTTGGAATAGATGAAAAAAATGCATTTATAGCCACATCAATCTCTTCTTCTGAATGAAAACGACGTCCACGTAAATTCTTTTTTAGATTAAAGACAAACCAAAAATCGCATATAGCTAGATCAGGTGAATACGGCGGATGTTCGATCACTTTAATTTGTTTTTGTTTAAGAAACTCAACTGTTAATCCGGCTGTATGTGAAGATGCATTGTCATTGTGAAGCATTAGTCCCCTAATATTCATTTCTTGTAGAATTTCTGGAAGACATTTAGTGGTATACCAGTTTGCTGTTACTGTCTTCTGTCCTTCCAACTTGATGGATTTGTCCAAACCCGTACTTCTGAAGAAAACGGCATACATCACTTTTTTCAGCGCGCGTTGTTTTTTAACCATTGTCGACGATCATCTTCAAAGACCCCTGATTTGCTTTCTTAACGTGTTTGAACGTTAAACAACGGTACGTTTCACCTGTTACAATTTTAGTAATGATGTGGTGGCCACCATCATTTAGCAATTTAAGAGTTTCTTTTCTGATTCTGACACGCTCCTCTTTTTGGTGCTCATTTAGATTATGGGGAACCCAACGGCAAATTACTTTTTTCATATGTAATTCTTCATGATTGATTTTCTGTATGGCTGCGGATCCAATGTTAAGTTCCTTATATATCATTTGATAGGTAGAACGATTATCATCCATTAACATTTTTCGTATGTAGACACATTATCCGGGATTACTGCCGACGGCGGCCTTTCTGTGTGTTCTTCATCCTGAAGAAAATTGTGACCTCTTCTAAATTCTCTAAACCATCTGAATACAGTAGCACGAGCTGGAGATTCATCACCAACTTCTAATATGAACCGTTGAACGCATTCTTCTTGATTTAATCCTGCTTTAAAATCGTAGAAAATCATAGTGTGAAAATGTTCTCGCGCCAACTCCATTTTCTCTTCTGTTTAAAATTTATTCTACGCTAAGCAAATTTAAGTAAGTTAGTAAAAATTCGTCTTCTGCGTTAAAACACTTTGTATTTTAAAATTAAACCTTTATTTTTATTTTCTAAATTCTCGTCTGCGCGTATCTCAAAAATTTCAGAGTAACCCTCGTATATCCATTATAGGTGTAGATTTGTTTTACTCTCTTGTACTATTAAAAAACTTGTATTTTTGACATTCAACAAATCTTCAGATATATTAGTGGTGTTTTGACAGAAACGTACTCTTTATATGGAAAGTTCTTGTACTCGATCCCAGCTATTGCTGTGCAATGGTAGATGAATATTGAGTTTTTTCTATAAAAAAGAAAATCTGATGGGTACATTTTTTAGGTTTCACATTTTAACATGGTAAGAGGGTTGGTTAGGGCATTAGCTCTTGGTGTCTGAGAGTAGTGAGATCGAATCCTGACTCTATCGAAGAACTGACGTGTTTGATAATGACGGGAGAAGTATTTTAAATATGTCATTGTTACAGTGTTTTTTCATGTAAAATGATACTCCTTGGGGTGGCAAGCCAAGTCTAGGGAAATTCGTCTATGTCTCTCCTTCTAAAATACGAGGCAACACGCACTTTCCTGTAAGTGTAGTCACCCCTGGCTCTGTCCCACTATATAAGTTATTATCCTTTCCGTCTTCTGCTGTGCTGAAAGATGGAAACCTTAGAGTATTTTGGTATTGGAAATAAAACACTTTTTCACGCATGAATTCGACATCACATGATTTCCTTTTTCTATGTCAGAATACGTTTACTATCTAGGAAAAAAATTTCTGTTGTCGTTACTTATGACAATTGGACAAGTCAATCTCACTTTACCGTCGACTATACGAATTTAAGTCGGTAGAACGCGTCTTTCGATTAACCAGAGCACCACGAAAGTGAAAGTACGATTTTGCTATAAGATTCGTCCGATAGATAGCACCACCATATAATCCCCATTCCTAATTTTGACTTTGATCTGGAAGGGGAGATAATTTTCAACACACCATTACACCCATGGCAACTGCTGAATGATTGACTACATGCCTTTTTATTCCACAGATTTAACGAGCATGTACCCCACCCTTTCGGATGGAAGGCCGATGCTTTAACCACTAGATTACGATTTTCCTAAAACTTTTCTGAATGATAAATGCTAAAGCTTTATTCCAACTTTCAGTTAGATAGTTTACAATTATCATTATAATGATATGAGATCATTACAATGTATTTTTTCCAGTAATATAATTTTAAAAAAATTGTTGTGTTTAGTTTCTGATAACATTTTTGTGAAGAAGATAATTTTCTATTAATTCGTCGCCAAAATATTCTTTAATGTTCGCTAAATAGCTAAATAAAATTAATTACAAATGAAATTGCCTTAAAATTTTCTTAGTCGTTATTCGAAACCTATAAATACAGAATTTATTCCGCCATAAAACCACTCTACCTTAATGTTAAAAAAGTAGCACAGTTGCATCATACGCCATTCTTTCCAAGAATTGGGTGTGAAATTCAGAGATCGCTGCAAACGATCTCCAGGGGAAACTCGGCGTAATATCGCCAAATCCCGTCATTCGAGAATAGATTCCGTGACAAACCTTTTAATCTCGATGTTTTGGTGCTTCATCGACAGCTTTTCTTCACCGGCAATGAATAATTCATGCAGGTTCTCGAATGGTGATGTTATGGGGAGAAGAAAGGGTGAGGATATTGTCGCCCACTTTTAAGAATGACTGTCATTTAATTTGATTAAAATGCCGGTGGATTTCCTTGAAAGTCATAAAGAGCACGCCTTTTTGGTATGAGAAATAAAAGTCAAATGCTTACAGTGAATTTATTCGACATTTTATAGGAAAAACCCAAGCAAATATTGCGAACGTGAATTTGTCGTTCGATGTTATTTTAGAAGAACCTAAAAAGAAAATAAATGAATTAATCATTTTAATTTAGATAAAATTATTACAAAAGCTAAATTTTGTTTTTATAAATTAGAATAGAATTCAAATTTATTATAAAGATGCTAAGTTGATAAATTTAACGAACAACAATATGTTTTTGCTTTATAGTTATTTCATTTATCAGACGATTGAATAAATTCATCACCAGTTGATTGAATAAGCCCTTAATTTAACAACACCGATGACTCTTCTCACTTTTTCCATAAAAACCATTGGATATAATTTTATTTAAAGCAATGGATAGTTAAAAAATTCCAAACTTTTCCAAGACTGTTTTATCACCCCTTTGAATTATATTTTCCATAAGGACTCTTCGCGACTAGATAACGTATTTCAAGATATTAACTATGGAAAACTCTACATTGTTAACTTCGACTCCCAAGACCATGTTGTACATCTCCAATGGATTTCATCCCATCTAAATATTAGTGGTATTGAGACCACAGATCGGCAGTCCAAATAGGTCAGTGAGGAAGATACGCTCACTGGTTCATCACTTACATATCAGGAACTTTACTCTAATGAAAAATCTAAACTTCATTCAATCTGGCAAATTCGACCAACACACCAATGTTCCAGAGTATCAATGGTACTCTAGAACATCTCCTGGAAATCTTCTGGAAATAAAATGTAACCGAAAATATCAAATTGCCTTGGCCAGATTCTCAATTGGACATCTAAAATGTTTACCATTTGAATGCGGTGCAAAAATTTATCTCACTTGTATATAAAATGCTGTGACTATCCAGCCTCACCGAAACATATTCTCGATTTAGTCCGACTTTTCGGGAGGATTTATTCACAGATCCTCTGCTAGTCATTGACTTCCTAACTGTCAAAAATTTAATGAAATTGATGTGACAAATATTAGATCTTTAAAGAGGATAAGCCAACAACAACAGTATTCTTGGAGATACATAAAAGCAAAATCAGTTTCATATGTTGAGGTGAATTTGAGACAACTTACTTAAAAGAACATTTTTTTTATTACGAAGCCATAGATAATTCTAATTTCATATAAAATAAAAAAGTTGGTTTTTTATATAGTCTTAAATTTTGTAAAATAATACAGATTAATAATTAAAAAATTACAAGCATTTTTAAATGAAATTAAAAAATAAATTTTGTGGCAATTGTCAGCTGTTTATATATAACTACATACATTCATTCTCTTATCACTCATATTAATATTTTGAAATCAATATGGATCTATTATATTCTATATCCACTTCTTTATGAAAATTGATTTTAGCTTTCAGGAAAATGTTTGAATTGAGAGGAAATTGGAGAAATGAGAAAAATTGAAAATAAAGAGATTCATGTTATGTGATTAATATTATTAAATAAAGTATGATAAATTAGATATCAACTTGGTTCAAGTAAATATTTTCAACATTTATTTGTTACCACAGTCAGTGATAGATTAAAATAAACATAGATTTATTACATATCTATGAAGTGCATGCTAATTATGGTCCATTGTTTTTGTTTTGTGATCATTTTTATTGTTTCTGATATAAGTTGCCTTTCCTTCTGAGCGAACCAGTTAAAAGCGGTCAATCACCTTGTCCTTGTGAAACATAGTAAAATGATGAGAAGACAACTGAGTTAGTATCATTTTGAAACTAGTAGGATATAATCCCTCATTGGACAACTTTGCGAATTTTTTTCGTCACTATGCACTTATAACACCGTGGTCACTTAAAAAAACCGTATGTATGACACAGAAATGACGTAAAACACTAGAAAAAATCAAACCTGGCAATAAAAAATACATAAAAGCAACGAGAATTTAAATTGGCAACACCAAAGGGAAAATGGGAAACACTATAATGAAAACAAAGGGTGGCGGATTTTCCTAGAAATCTCTTGAGGGATATATAATACTTGTACCACCATTCTTCCCAAACTGAATCATTTCAGCGATAAGATAATGAGCTCTAAATAGGGCTTAACATTTATAGAGATCATTTTAATTTTGTTGTAATTATTTTAATACTATAATTGTTTTAAAATTATTTTAATACTATAATTGATATGATATTGAATCCATTATCCTTTCCGAACATAAAAGAGCAACTTTTGTTTATATTATCCCTGCACCAAGTATGCCGATACTTTACTAAAATATAATATAAATTGAAGGTTAAAATTTATTATTTAACTCTCATTATTTTGCTGTGAATATGGAACAGTAATTTATATGGGATTATAGGGGATAAGTTCATAGGTGACCAAAGAAAATCAATTTAATAGAAGTTTTGGAACATTTTGATTAATTATCTTAAGGCTTAGGCAATGGTTTGAAAATTTTTGTAATTTTCTCTTGCTTTGCAGTTTTTAAAAGCTCCTTGAATTCAGACTGATACGGAGCAGTCGCATTGGCAATTTGCCTCTTGAAAATAAGATTTCATTCCATAGACGGATCAATAATCAGAAAGAAATCGCAAAGCTCTCATTTGCCATTTTTAAACCTTCACTAAGACTTTTCAAATTAAATATCATGTTTCCAGTGTTAGTTGAAGCATATTTTTCAATGGGTTGTGAATTTAACATTTCCTCCAGGTCGGTTCTAGTCAAATCTTCATCTTGCGATTCAAGCAATTCCTGAATGTCACTTGATTTCTCGTTCTATTCCATTCGCGATTTCGGCTATGTTTGCAGTCAAAGTTTGAACTTGCATAGATTCTTCTTCATTCCTTCGCAGTGAGAGAAGGCCAGTTTGTTCCAGCATGGCTTCAGTGTGTGTGGCTTTTCATCCAATGATTCTTTTATGTTTACGATGCATTTCGCTATGTCAAATTTCTTCCAGCATTTAATAACATTCATATCAGGATTACATTCCATATTACTAAATATGATTTTGAAGGTTCGTCTAATTTAATAGAGCTTAAAGTCCTGGATTATTCCTTGGTTCATAGGTTGAAGGAAAGCCGTCATGTTGGGAGGTAAAAATACACCTTTTATATATGGATCCATAGATTCAAGTTCGCGAGGATTACCTGGTGCCTTATCCAAAACTAAAAGTGCTTTAAAGTCTAAATTCTGTTTTTTTTTTTTTTAAATGTTTCAACTTGAGAAATAAAACAATTCCGGAACCAGTCACAAAAAATAACGCTTGTAACCCAAGCTTTCCTATTGGCACGCCAAAACACTGGCAGGTTTTCCTTGTTTTGATTTTTTAAAGCCCGAGGATTAAACGGTCTGTAAAGCATCAGTGGTTTAATGACGCAATCTCTAGACGCATTAGAACCTAGCAGCAGTGTAACTCTATCCTTTGCTGCCTTAAATTCAGGAGCAGACTTTTCGCTTTTATATATATGTATAAAAGCGAAAGGATATATAGGATATGTATAAAATGAATTTTTTGTTTGTCATTCTCTTTCAAAACAGTGCAATTTCGTTTGCATTAATTACTTGATCAAATTTGCATCCTCCATCAGATACTAGGTTTACAAATTCATCTGAATATCCTTCTGTTGCGTTTGCAGATCCAGCTTCTCCAACGATTTTAATGTTATGCCATGATTGTTTCACTTTAAATTTATTGAACTAACCTTCTGATGCTTGAAATCCTCCATCTGCACATTCACCACTACAACTACCCTCAAGTTCTGTAAAATGAGCATAAAAACTCTTTGCCTTCTCCCGGACCATTGTACCACTCAGAGACATTCTTTTTTGGTTGTGGTCTTCGATCCAGACAACACCATTTCCATTTTTTCTATTGCTGGATCATGAGCAATTTTCACTGACAGTGAAATTGAAGCTACAAACGACCTTATTTTATCTTCGGATTTTTTTTTATCAATCGTACTGTTGATTAGTTGATATTGAATGAGCGCGATATGGATGTAAATGACTCTCCAAGGCGTAAACGATCAAGCATTTCTATTCTCACTTTAAGAGGTAGCACAGATTTTTTCATGTCGAAACTCGTTTATTGTTTTTTAGTTGATATTATAAATTAGAAAAAGAGCGGTAGAAACATGTTAATCGATAACAATTTTTGCAACGAATGTGAAAGACGAAACAATAAAACACGCCAAGCAGCTTTTACCATGAAACGGAACTGCAACATTTAAAAATATACTTTATTCATTGAGTAATAAGGTTGCTTTCATTCTGTTTGTTTACATTCTCAAAAACACCGATCGTGGCTTAAGCGGCTTATGTCAAAGTCCTCGTAGATATCATTTAACAACATACTTTAGACCAAGTTGTAACAAGAACTTTTTTATTTTTTATTAGTCCATTTGACGGCATTTACAAAGGATATTGTGTTGGATACCTATTGTAGTCATTTTATTATTATGTATGTACTAATTAGATCCGCGAATAAAGAAATGTTTAGCCGCGAATATAGGAGTTGGGTCGCATTTTTTAATCCTCAAATTGTGAAAACACGAATAAGGAGCTTTTACTGTATATAATAAATTTTTGTTCATAGATGCATGAAAATGTATGGAATATTTTCAAGGAATTCTGCTATATTGTTTTTTTTAGCATTAAGGAAACAATTAAGGTAATAATACATTTTTTTCAACAATTAAGGCAAAGAGTTTTCATGGCTGAATAAATTTTGCATTAATCTCTTTTTCGAATTAAGTTCAATCATTTGTAATCATTTTATTTGACTTCATTCGCAATCATTTTATTTGACTACTTGGCGAACATTAATGAATGTTTTGGCGTCGAGTTAATAAAAAATTTATTCCATTCACAAACACATCTCTCTCTCTCATCAGAAAGTAAACATTACTAATTTTTTGTAAACTATATTACTTGAATAAAAGACATTGCTTATCAGATCATTATAATGATATGTTGTGAATAACCTAACTGAATGGGACTATCGCTTTTATCACTGAGATAGGCATTTTATAGACATCAGTAAATATATTCATGTATCTCAAAAAGAAATCCTATGGTGCAGAGTTACTGTTTAAAAAAAGTGTTTTTTATTTCCAATGCCCTATTACTATAAGGTTTCCACCTTTCAGCACTACAAGGGAAGGAAAGGATGGCAATTTGAATAGTGGGCGAGTCAGTGGTTGTGCTATCATTTCTCTGAATGTGGGTGGGGCCTTTTAATAAATCTTCTGCAAAACTCTAACAGAAGATTCTCACTCAACCACCCCCTCGAGTATCATTTCACATCTAATGAGATCACGATGTATTCAATGTACCTCCACTGCTATTATCGAATACAATGGAACTTTATTTGGATTGGGATTCGATCGCATTACCTTCCAATAGCGAAAATAAAAGTCCTAAACAACCAGGCTACCGCAGGAGGGGGGGGACTGAAATCTAAACACATTTACCCAATAATTGTTTTTCATGTTTTAAGCAGAAACTGAACATTTATCTATTCTACCTATGTACTATGGTAGCTGGAATCGAACTCAAGAATTGCCATTAAGAAGACCACGTCCCTACCAAAACGCCAGAAATCTGCAAGCATATTTATGGAGGTGGATGTTGCTCGATTTTCAGATTTAATTTGTAGCAACAAGTGCTTGGAGTTATTTATCCACGAAAAATTCTCATGGAAGAATATTTAAATGTGGTGTTAAAACAGTTTTACAATAGTTTATAATTTTTTAACAAATTCATTGTGTAATATAAAAATCCACCAATTTTGGTGAAAAAGGTGATAATCTAAAACAATAATTACCTCAAGGTGAAATTTAAAAAAAAATGAACCGATTTTTTTCATACCGAGAGCAGTTGTTTTTCCTGAATTCATTTGTTGGTAATTTTATCTTTTCATTTGACTCTTTTTCACCTTGATTTATGAATATAATAACTTGTGAAATTCACACCATTACTTGAGTAATAAAGAAATAGTTTTTTTTTCATGATAATATCAGAAAACAGGAATAATATCTCAATGTTATGTCGTTTTATTAGTTTATTTTTCACACACAATTTTAGTATGAATTCAGATAAATAATTTAAATAAAATTTTATTAGAAATTTTATTTTAACAAAATACTATCTCTGGACCATAAACCCTGTTTAGTGGTTGGGCTCCCTGACTGAGGATAGAGAGGTCCTTCGTTCTAATAACGCTTCGAGCATGGATATACTTTCTATCTCTCTCTCCTGTCTTTGACTTTCCCTTGTGCGAATGGTTTCCTACCCTATAAAAGGGTACCTACGGCATGTGTGTACTGAGGGAGTCGGACCCCATGGATCGGACTTAAATTACGGCTTAATTGGAAAAATGGAGCAGAGCACCCCATATTGCCAGCCTAGCTGGCCCAAGACAACAAGTGCTTCCTGAGACTTTTAAACATGATATTTTTTGGTTTACCTTATGAGATCTGGCCTCATTCTAGTTTATTTAGTTTAACTACGAAGAACCCTGAAATAGCTTAAATGTGACTTATAACACGTTGTAAAAAGAATAAAAAATATCTTAATTATTTTTTTCTTAAAAAAAGTATAGCTAAAGAAGCTGCTATAGACTTCATGATTTCAAGATTGAAATCAGACTCATGATACGTATAATTTTTATCCATATTTAAGGCAACTGTTAGGGCATCAGATCTTAAAATAGAGAAGGAACAGATAATACATTTATTCCGTTGTTGATATCGATAACAATTATTTTGGGCATTGGACAGTATATCTGTCCTATGCCCAAAATAATTGTTATCGATATCTACAGATATATTTATTATAAATTCATTTTCTTAATAAAGCATAAACATACATTAACTAATTGACGCCTGTTATTCCTCTACAGAGTGATGTGGAGATGGATGCAAAAGAGCACACCGACTCCCTTGTGAACGTAGTCATCTGAATAATGTAATAATTCTGCTGTGGTTGCCCTGTGTCAAATGATTTCGAGATTATAAAAAGTAAAAATTGTATGCATACAAGGATTTCCAAATATTCATTATTGGAAGGGGAAAAAAGAGAGCAAAAGGAAATATCTTTCCAAAATTAATTCAAATTGATCATAATGTGTAAGAGATTTTGTTTTTTGTATTGTCTTAACATTTTCTCGCTTTTTCTGTTAAGTCAGGTTTTCTTGCGCATGAGAATATGTGCAAAAAGTGTCTTTTCTTCTGTAAAGATACCATTTTGTAGGTAAAATCCTAGAAGAGCGTACAGCCTTGGAAACAAAATGAAAAAAAGCTCCAGGCCAGAATAAAATTACAGAAAAAGTTTGGTTTATCATCTCTAATGTATCGAAGTAGTGTTACCAAGATTGGTTGAAGCAACAATTATCACCAACCAAAATCATTCATGCCAAAAGTGTGGGCTTTGATAGGATCCAACGCATTTCGCATAAACAGATGCCGTATAATCCAAGATGTCAAATTCGGAATTTCTTTGGCGATGGAGTAATGTTGCCAACATGACGTATTGTAACGTGCGCGAGACGCTTCCAAATAGAATTTTGTGCATAATTCTCTTAGACCTCCATATCTATGACGTAAGAAAAATCAGGTTGCCAGATACATAACAAAATTCCCAAAATTCAAAATTGGTATCTTGGATAACACGGCGTTTATGCCTTAAATTTCTCTATTTTTATCTAACATTTTAAATTTTTTTGATTAATTGTTGCGTCCTTTTCTACTAGAAGCTTTTGTATATTTAAAATGTGTGTGTGTAAACGAATCAAAAACTTTGAATTAAAGTTTTTGAAATTTCATATTTTCTTTATTTGAAAAATCTGTAAACTTCTTAAATTAATTAATTTTATTCCTTCAAGGAGAATATTTTAAATTGAGGAGTCTCATTTTAACTGCATATAAAGGAAAATTTTTTTGAAACTGCATATAAAGGAAAATTTTTTTAAAACTGCATATAAAGGAAAATTTTTTTGAAACTGCATATAAAGGAAAATGCAATTAGTTTTCAAATGTAATATCAGATAACATTGCATGTAAAAGTCAAAGTTTGCGAAAGAAAGTTTCATCGCTTTTATTGAAGAGATAAATAAATCAATTATACTGGATTTACTTTTGCTCTTCATTTCTTCTCTATTTCGCATTGGTTTTTCATACATATAGATGAACTTGTTTGTAAACTTCCCTTAAATATAAAATGTTTTTACTAAGCAATTAGTACTGCATTCACTAATCTCTAAATACTATTCCTAGGAAGTACTAATTGTTTAATAGGCCATTTTCTGAATTAAAAATTTGTTTAAAATTTTTTTAATCAAATTGTTTCTTAAAATTGAGTTTAATAGAATAAAACACAGTAAACATTTTACTCGTATCTTTTTCGAATAATGAATATGAGAATTCTTCTACAGAAATTAAATTAGAGATAACTCTCTTAATGCCGAGGAAAAAATAAAGTATTAAATAATTTTTTATTATATTATCTTCTAATTTATAGATTTGCTTTACCCGAAAGAACAACAAATGAAACGCGACTTGTTAAAAACTAGAAAAGAAATTTGTCTAACGAAGCAGCAAGTGATAAATATGCAGCAACACTTGGATGCTTACAAGCGAATTTTGGGCTTAGAATTAGGCACAGAAATTAACCCTTACGCACACCCTCTTTTATGTAATGGATGGAAAGGTATGTAAATGTTTTTTTAATACAATAAACTACAATAGCGTATAATACATAGATTTATTCTATAATTCTTGCCCATGAATAGAATTAAATATTCTATTAAAATGAGTATTATAATCTACTTGGAAATGTTTTACTGCTGAGAAAGTGAAACTACCTGTTTTTGCAAAAATCCTTGTTGTGTTGAGGATTATCCCTCCCGGTTGACAGCAGCCTCAAACCAGGTCCATGAGTCAATTTCAAATAATGGAGCACAGTCTCAGGGTCCGAGAAAAACTGGCATTTATTTAAACCAATGCGGACCAAAATGTGAGCAAAAGCAGCTTGAGTCGCATTGCATTTCAGACAAAGGATATAAACTTTATTCTCATTATTTTCAAATCGACGAGTGATGACAAAAGGGTTTAAAATGTAGCTTTAAAAGGTCAGAATCTAGAGGCACCAATGGCTGAAGTCTGACTTTGTCACATGCGTGCATTGCATTTAGCTGAGCAAAGTGGAATAGTCATTACGCCTTTAGTGACCATAGCAGGAGAATACACTTCCAACGTACTTCATCCATTCCCCCCAGGAACACTCTCCCGCCACAATGGGGCTTCAATGCAGGACTTTGGGAGAGGCAAAAATCTTTGTAACACTTAAGATAATCCATCAAAAGCCATCATATCCACTTAATGTTTTTCTTGAACTTATTGAAACTTCTAACTGTTAAACAACATTGCTCAAAACAATTAAAGGATATTGTAGATCCTTTATAAAATAATGGTATAAGCAAATTTGTTTTGCATAAAACAGAAGAACAGCGTAAAAAATGAAAAATTTCCAAATTTAACGTATCCAAATTTTGGTTTTCCATGTATCTGCAAATAAATTTTATCTAAAAAGGATATTATAAATATGCTATGGATAAAAATATGTTCCAGTTTAAAAATATAAATTTAATATTTTAAAAATAATTTTACGAAAATATTTTTAAATGAGCAATTTCTAATTGGCTTAGTTAATAAATGTAAACATCCCGAAGAAGAGTGAAACACTAATTAACGCAATAACTATGCAATGTAAATAATAGATTAAATTATAATAGATAGGTAACAAATGTAATCAAAGCACAATTGGTTTGGAAAAAACTATTTTGTGCGCATCTTTTTATCACATCTTTATACGAAACTAAAAGTTCGAAAAATTCTTACAACTGTTTTTAGTAGATTTCTTCGTAAAAATTCCATATTTTACGATTTTTGAATGTAGATTGATAGTGTGTATTAGAATAGAGCATAGATAAATGTAATTGCTAAGTTTAAAAATATTCTAACATAAAAAATTCTTTTTTATTGATTTAGAAATATATTAAATTTGTAAAAAAAACTAAATTATAAATTTAAAAACTAAAAATAAAGAAAAAATATGATCTTTGATTTTTTGTTCCTTCTGATAAATATTTTAATAAAAAGAATATAATGTTTTATTGAAGTATTTATAAATTTATGTTACTACTTTCAGCTGTTGTAACCTTACTGACAAAATGAAATTTCTTAGCTTACTGTCAGGGACAGTAGCTTTTTTCTCTTACCCATATATAGTCAAATGCAGGTATGTTTTGGAGGACAAAGAACCAAAATGTTATACTTCCTGTACCTAGTGGTTTCCTACAAATATTGTTTTTGTGTTTCACATATAAAATAATGGAATAATATAAAAATTGCATTTTATCTTATTTACAAGAATGTATTCAAGATTTTAGTAGTTTTCAGGAAACATAGTTCTTCAAATTATATAGTATTTTTGTAATTGAAACTACATACTTTTACTATCCAATCAAAGAAAAGTCTATATGACACTCTTAGCAGCTGGATCTATAAAATATAATAAATATATAACCTTTTATATTCACCATCTGTATCAATGTTGTTCTTTTATTCGGTCTTTTGCTATTTGCTCTTCATTTGTTTGACCAATCAATTAGCTCTTTAATTGTTTAACTACTTCTAAGAAAAGTTTTGCATCTGTAAATCTACTGAAATCTCAGAATTTGAACTCTGAAAATAATTTCAAATAATATTCATGTATTTCCATAACTAGTGGCAAAATGGGTTTTTTTTAAAATCATTTTGGCGATCATTGAAAGGATTTTTGATAATATGTTTATCATTTCAAAGGAGTTTTGATAATATGTTTGTAATTTTAAGGAAGGTTTTTAAAAATATTTTTATAATTTTATTTAAAAAATATTTTTAAGTTATAAAAGTAGTTTTTATAATATGTTGATAATTTCAGAAAGGGCAGCAGAAAAGAACTGTTTGAAATCTAAACTGCTGGATCTCGTAGATCTGGAGATGAGACGCAACCCAGAGCAGCCTTTCACCCCTTCCCTTCTGCCTTCGAATCTCAGCTGCTCGAGGGAATGCCTGCTGACTCGAAGGCAGATGAGCACCTTGATCAATATCTATTTGGAGTACACAGCCTACCGGTCTGTGCAAGAAGAGGAAGTCAGCAACTGCTTACAAGATTACCTCAAGTTGAAGAAGGAATACGAGGTCAACTTGCTGCACAACGGACTAATGAAAGATGAAATAAAAATAATAAGGAAAAGGGTATGTTCACTTTTAAATATTTTATTTTGAATACATTTACTTTTCACTCCTTTATTTTTTTCTGATTTTCATCCATATGCAATTCACTGTGATCAATTTATATATTTTTTGCTTCAAACAATGATTTGTACCACAAGTAGTAGATTCATGTCCTTATCTCGTTCATGAAGTAAATTCAGTTATCTTTATGCCATTTTTATATTATTTACTAGTATTTGAATGCATGGTCATAGTTACATCACAATTGTTTTGATAGTGAACTCTAAATCAATCAATCAATCAATCATCAAAAACTCAAATCATTCATCACTCAAAAACCTTGAGATTTACTTGCCAAACTGTGTGTGAATATTTAAGTTCATATGTATGATTTTTTGTTATATTTTCAATGATTTTTCTTAACTCTGTGCTTAACATTTTCAAGTTTAAAAAAAAAGAAGTGATTAGAAATAATCACTTTTTTTTTAAAATCAAATATCCTAAAAATTTTGCACTTCACAGAAAATAATATCATGCAGATGAAATGGAATTTATTGATTGTATTATTTTATAATTGCGTTCTTGTGTCATAATTGATTGTGATTAATCAATTGTCATAATTAATTTTAATCATTTATAGAATAGGAAAGCAACAGATATGAATTTGTAGTAACAATCCAGAATATGCATTATGCTTTAACCAAAAAATATTTAGGCTCAAAGTTAATTCATTATTTACAAGAAACTTACGCGATGTTTTCCATGTAAATAATAAAAAATCGACCTTGCTGCTTCCAGATCACATAACTTGTTATTTTCATTTATAAATTAATAGCACACGAACAGTAATGTAACAAATTTAACATTTTAGAACTGAATAATGATGATTATAACCATTTGTGACATTCTAGGTAGAACTTATTGAGATAAATATATATGCAATTTTACATATATCTGGGAAAAATAATATTATTAAATTGATATATATATATATATATATATATATATATATATATATATATATATATATATATATATATATATATATATATATATTCTCTCTTTGCATGTAATGCGAGCTTTTTCTCACCGAAGAAGGAAGAGCATTTAATGCATTCTACGAAATAACTTTTTCATTAAATAAGGCTCTAAAACAAAATGTTTAAAGCATTTCATTGAGAAAGGAAGAATTTTTTTTAATTAGGAAGAATATTTTTTAATTTTATGTCAGAACCTTTGGATTGCATAATGACATAGAGTTTGCCTTCGAATATGGTATTTTGAGTGTGAATCTCAAGAAAAGACGACTATTGTTAGGTAATTCAAATTTTATAATTTTATCTGAAACTTGTTTTCAAGAACATTTTTAGGAATGTCAATAATATCCTGTTGTGAAACTATTGTATGGTATAAATATTTGATGGCGAGGTTTTCCAGAATGATTTTCATGATTAATATCTAACCACAGCTTATAGACAAGTATTTAAGTAAACAGTGTTATAATAACGTAATGCCAATTTATTATAAATATTTGAGTAAATTATAAAACATAAAGGGATAATAAATTTAAAAATTCAGATATTATTTCATAATATGTGTTTATATGATGTGATAATATGTGATATTATTTCCTAATATATAGCTGTTAAAAAACTACTGGCTCCTACAAGTATAACAAAATGCCAATAGATGGCATTACATATATGATCTTGGATTAACGTTCCAATGTTAGTTTTCATGATGTGCCTCATTTAATACTTTTAATAAGAACGACTGTGTGCCTGACTTATTTAAGCAATTGGCCCTGAGAACCACCGATGAAATTCCTCCAATTATTATCACAATCTATACTGATGGCAGCGAAATGGATATAAGAACAGGCAATCGAATTTATTTTAAAACACTTGGAGAAAAGCACTCTATAAAGCAATGTAAATTATATTTTTCTTTCCTGTTTCGAAAGGAACTAATGACAATCAACATAGTACTAGAGGGAGTAATGAACTAAAGCAACTACGGAGGTCGGTTAGGTTTTATGGCGCAAGGTTCAAGAATAAGACAAGCTACGCCAAAGCAACAACAGAGATCTCTGGATAATATCTGACAGTCATAATTCAATTCAACATTTCAAAAACTTAGCTAGTATAGGAGATTTAAAACTAGTTTATACTATACTAGGTAAAGTAAAACTCATCTCTTACCAACACAAAAAATATTTTATTATATATATATAGATCCATATATTACACATATAGATCCCATCCCATGGATATATCTACAGAAATGAGTTGGCCGACACTCTTGCAAGGGAGAGGCTAGACTATCCTGTCCCAAACAAGTCAGAAGCCACATATCTTTCAGGCAAAAGACCCAAAATAAAATAAAATGGTTAATGATTTCGCCTCTCATTTCGTATAAAGGCAAAAGACCAGTACTGTCTCTATCTCTCCCTTATCTGGCTGCTTTTTTTTATTAGTTATTAAGTTTATTAAAAATCAAATTTTACGCTTCCAGATTATTTGCATTTCAAGCTAGAATATATCCTGTTATCTATGAACGATAATATTATTCGTTTATCATTTTTAACCTACAAGTCTGTTTGAAGAGTTTAATTTATAAGGTAGAAAGTTAAGTATTAAAAAAAATATTGTAATGGAAAGAGGAGAGGAGAAAATATAAATGGAAAGAAAATAGTTTTTATATCACAGCGTTGAAATCAAATGAAGATGCATATAATAAACAAAATAATTTTTATTAGAATTTTTTTAAAAATTTCATGGGAATTAATTTTTAAATAATATTTAAAAATAAAGATATATGATGAATATATCACACACACACACACACACATATCTATAATAAAAATTTATATATAGCACACATTTATTAATTAATCTGAAAAAATTCGATTACTTGAATTAGCAATATCAGAGAATTTTACTAGTTTAATGTTTGCTTGCAGTACACGGTCTAATTATAAGATTACAAACATAATTCAATAGCTAAATGAAGTTTAACTTTTTAATTAAGACATTAATTTAGTGAAAAGATACAAAACATTTATTTCCATTGAATGAATTTTCATTGACAATTATGTATTAATATGCAATATTCTGAAAATTAATAATTATTCATAAATTTCTGCATTTAGTAATCAATCTCTTTAAATTACTTATGCACTTCACCTCCACAGACACATTTAACTCCAGATATAGACTGATATTTTTCTTTCGAAGCACAATTAATATCAACGATGCATTGACAAGAACTGCCACAATCACATGTCAACCGGATATGGCATCCCTTCTCGTCTTTGTCGCTAAATTGGACATCATTTTTACAAGAACAGATTTCTTTATCGTTACAACTGGTTTTGATGGTGCATTTGTTTGACTCATCACACACACAGTTCACTTTAATCTTGCACTCTTTCTTATCCTTACATTTACCTACAGCTTCAGAGAGACATTCAGCTCCAGTTTTGCAATCAATATCGATAATGCATTGACAAGAATTGCCACAATCACAAGTGAGTCGGATTTTGCATCCATTTTCGCCTTTATCACTGCACTGCACACTGTCTCCACAGGCATTGCTTTTTTCATTTTTACAATTAGTTTCGATTTTGCATTTGCCGGATTTCCCACATATACAGTTCACTTGGATCTGGCATTTTTTCTTATCTTCTAATATGCTGTTATTTTTAGAGTGACACTCAACGCCAGAATTACAGTTGACGTTAATTATGCATTGACAAGTATCGCCACATTCACAGATCACTCGGTTCTTGCATCCTTCTTTATCATTTTTGCTGCATTGAGCATTATTTTTACAGCCACTCTCTGCTTTATCTTTACAATTAGCGCCAACAGTGCATTTGCAGGATTCTCCACACACACAGTTCACTTGAATCAGGCATTTTTTCTTATCTTCGGAAATACTTCTATCTTCAAAGTGACATTCAGCTCCTGGGTTACAGTTGATATCAATGACACATTGACAAGATTCACCGCATTCACACATCAGTTGTATTTTGCATCCTCTCTTTTCTTTATCCATGCATTGCTTGGTATCTCCATTGGCTCCGTCTTTCTGGCCGTCACAGTTGATGTCAATGATGCAGTGGCATGCATCGCCACAGCTCACTCGAACTTTGCACATTTTCTTGCCACTCCCTTGGTTGTTTTCTTCAAAAGTGCAATCGCATCCTGGTTTACAATTAACATCAATGATACATAGGCAGGAATCATCACCACAAATAATTCTTTTAATGCAAGCATTTCCATCAACGCATTCTACTTTACCTTGACTAACAGAACTTTCTTGATCTTTATAACCTATGATGCTGCATTTAGATTTATCATCACACTTACAAGCAATTTGGACAAAGTAGCGTTTTTCATCCGAGTCTTTCGAGTCCTCCTTGAAAGCGCAATCATTGTTAAAAGTATGATCTTGCCCATCGCCACAATCACAAGTGATCGAAATCTTACAGGATTTCTTAGGGCTCATGTCACAATTTGCATCATTACTGCATTGAGAAGCTTCCACACATGAGCAACAAATTTGGATTTTGCACGACTTCTCATTGGGAACTGTCGTATTTTGACTTCGGCAAATATTTTGAGCAATATTTTCTTTAGAATTCCTTCCAGAATCACTCGCCATTTTTCTAAAATAGAATAAATGCACGTTATATTTGAGTAATTTGATTTTATAACTGAGGTATTTTTCTATAAAATGTATAGTAATGGAAGCTTTAATATATTATTTATTTGCAAACTATTTTTAGTAATAATATACTATTTTTAGTCAATGAATAATTACTGTGAAAATTTTTGTAAAATTATAATAAATGTAAAGCATAGAAAACATTTTATGAAATAAAGGAACAATTTTTTTCAAACGTATTCTAACATGAAAACTATGTCCTATTTTAAGATATCAGAAATAAAATTTAAATATTCTCGACATAGTTGCTACCAATTGTAACTACTTCACCATCATTAACATTATAATGAGAAGCTTAAGTTCGTTGCAAAGTCTTTAATGTAATTAAATATTTGAAAACGCATGAATACAGTCTGCAATAAAATAACATATGTTGTTGTTATTATGACACTTGGACAAGTCAAGGTCACCATTGGTTATGCGAATTTAAATCAATAGGGTGCTTTTTACGTTTAACCAGAGCACTACAAAGGTGAAAGTTCGACTTTGCTTTAAACTCCTCCTATAGATGTTACCATCAGAGAATCCACTCCCTCAACTTTGACATTGATCTGAAGGGATAAAAATTATAATAATAATTAAATTTTCATCACTGTCCTTTTCTATCATTAATTATTTATTCCTTTAAATATGGAACCAGTAACTATTTTTTGCACTTTCTAATCTCGTTCTTTTTTCAATTTAAAATTTCTGAGAATAGGATTTAAATGGTATTATTTAAAAATTTTTATTCCAGTTGTACACGAAAGGTTAACTTTAAATAAACTTGTTTGAAACAATTCATACCAAGAACTTACTAAACGTTTTCAATATTATTGTTTTTATTATTTAATGTAGCTAACGTTAATGTACTAGTTATTATTATTTAATGTAGTTAATTTAACACTGTGATAGAAATAATAAAAATGTCATAGAGTCGATATTTCTTACTAATATTATTTTGATGTTTCATTTAACATAAGATAAAGAGGGGGTAAAATACTTTGCAAAATATCAATGATAACAAGTGTCTATTCAAACCTTAAAAACGTTATTTTGATAATTTGTTCCCGTTTGTGAAAAATATACGAAAAGTAGTAGGTTATTGTATATGAAAAATGAAATTAATTTACGTTATTTCTTTCTTTCTAAAAGAACAGAATTCTAATTTTTTATTTGAATTTTGAAAGTACGTATTATAGAATAATTTGCTTGACAATTTTGTTAATATTAAAAATTAAACATGTTTCCTCACATTTATTCAATTTGTATTCTCTTTAATTTCACAAAAAGTGGAGGCCGTGGTAACCTAGAAAGTTAGGGCATCGGCCTTCCATCCGGAAGGGTGGTCTCGATTTCCAGTGCCACCAAAGCCCCACCGAGTACATGCGATAAATGTGCTTGTTAAATCTGTGGAATCGGAAGTCCTGTGGTCTGCCGTTGAGCATTTACCATGGATGTAACAATCTGAACAAAACTTCTTCCCCCTTCAGATTAAGGCCAAAATTGATAGATAGGATCCTCTGGTGGTGCCATCTATCTGACGAGTTTAGAGCAAAGTCGCACTTTCACTTTCGTGGTGCTCTGGTTAAATGAAAGACACCCTCTACTGACTTAAACTCGCATAGCCTACTGCATAGCAAGCTTGGCTTGTCCAAGTGTCATAAGTAACAACTACAACAGAAACAAAAAGTGAGCATGTGGCGATTCGAAGTAAAATAAATTTTTTATTCTTTCTACTACAAACAGGACAGTTGTCTCCATTCCACTTTTTTCTTCTTATTAAAAAAGATAACAAATAAAACAGAGAGATAATAATTTTTCTATATACAATAACTTCTGAATCTCAAATCATAATATTATAGTATCTAAATTATTTTTTCAATTACACAAACAGTAATTCAGGTAATTTCTGATTAAATGTTAAAAAGGAAATCACTCTTGTGCCTTTCTTATGTTTCTTTACAAGAATATTAAGCTATTGATTTGATGTTATTAATCCGAATCAAATATAACTAATATGTTGCATTCATTTTTTGCATGATATACCGAAAAGATGCACTTTTATACGGAGTCTCACCAAACGTCTTAAATGGGAGTCAGTAAGTTTCAGCTTGGTATAGCATTTTCTTTAGTAGTAAAGGTTTCCTAAATACCTAGCATACCCTATTTCATAAAAATAAGGAATGTCCTTTAAACTGATGCTTTGATTGTTTGAAAGAAAAGTTCAATAAAGGAAAATAGGACGTTTCTTAGATATTAAAATGAATTTAAATGTTATGTCTAGGACATTAAGTAGTGTTTCCAAGAAGTAACATTGTCTCTAGTGATAGTGTCTAGAGTGATAAAAAATTACCATAAATTATCTAGATTGATAAAAATAAAAATAGCAAGATTTTTTTACGAGCAAAGCCTCATTTGTCAATAACGATGCAATAATTTGAGAGAGTTAGTTTTAATTTTAAATGCATTTTGTAATAGGTCATTTAAATACTGATAATCATAGAGAAATATTCTATATCGAATGTATCTTCGGTTTCTAAATCAACTTAATGTTTCCATTTCTTAAGTAAATAGATTTCAATAGTGAACGTTAACTAAATAACAAAAAGGTAAAACAACGGTAAAATCCTAAGAGCCTACAACCTCGGTGACAAACCAAAAAAACCAAAAGCTAGAACAAAATTTCAAAAATAGATTAGTTTACTATATCAAGAGTATCGAAGTTATCAAGTTTAAAAAAAACAAGAAGATTTATCAAAGTTAGCGTTGTCAAGACAAGAAAATTAGTCATCAAGATCAAGACAAGTAGGGTTATCAACACTGTCGCAAGCCACAATTATCGCTATCCAAAGTTATTCGCACTAAGAGTGGAGCTCTGCTAAGATCCAACCAAATCAACCAATCCAAGAAGGGATTGTTTTTTTTTAAATAAATGTTAGTTTATTGGCTTATTCACCAGATTTTAATCATCGGAGAAGTCAGCTAACAATGAATAAATTTTAATTTAAACTTCCAAGGCATGGATTGATAAATTCATCGTTTAATTATGCCTTATCCACGGCAGCAAGATGTATTTGAGATCACTGAGAATAAGAAGAGTTTTGGAAGAATTAATGTGTGAGACTTATAACTTATGATTTAATGCAAGTTTTTAACTTAATTTTGTGTGTGTGTGTGTATTACCTTAAAATATCGGATTATTCTCATACTTAATAAACATACACACATAAAGGAGCAGGTGAGGCCTAACTATTTTAGAATATTTGCCTGTTACAAAGCGCCTCGTATGTTGAACAACGGTCAGGTGACGAGTCGTCCCTGAGTTGGCATCATTCTCTCCACATCTGTGCTACATCAGCGTATTTAATAACTATAATAAAACTTTCAAGTTTCATATAATATCAAATAATTTTATTATTTGCTTTCAAGTAAGTTATTTATTAATTTCATGAGTAACATCAAATTTAATTTCATTAAATTTACAATCAATATTTATAGTTGAATTTTCTTCTATAACTAATGGCAGATGATCTTTTCAAGAAAAGATATATTTTATTATGGTATGAAAACTATTGAGAATTTTCAACAAAATAGAGAAAGCCAAGTTTGGATTTGAAAAGTTTTTCTGCTAAGAGAGGGCTTAATAAAACCTAAATTTTCTATATTGCATCCCTCAAACAGCACGATTAGTGGCTGAAAAGTTAGCGTCCTTAACTTTGAGGCAGTCAGCTTCATGGTTCGTTCATGGATTCGTTCGTGATTGAAGATGGCACATCCACTGGGTGTCCCACTACATGAGATGCCGTCACTTTCCCCATTTAAAAGCTGAATAGGGCAAAGGCCTAAGGGCAGCCGGTCATCAGAAAGAAAAAAAAAACGCGATTAGTTGTAATTACTTAAGTTTTAAGAATAAGTATAAGATTTAGGATCATGTATAAAATTCAGTGGCAAACCAATCAAAATTGAAAATTAGCCTACTAAGGATATACTGAGACTACATAAGATAATCAAAAAACTGTTGATGTAGAAACAGAGTAAAAAAACAAACTAGAAATCTATTGCCAAAAATTGGAAACAAACAACATTTTACGTGTAAAACTATGCATTAAAAATGTAAGGAAATGATAAAAAAGAGAATTATAATAATTACATTCTATTACTTAGATATCACTGTAATTCTTGACCTTAATTACTATTGCTGATTTAATAACTTTTGTAAATATTTAGAGTTTAAATAACTTTTAGTGATTGAGAATTATTGGTTAAAATTAATAACTAAAATATCGCCGATATAGCTATTAAAGTTACAGTTAGATAATTGGGTGATATTTCACAAATTTAGCTTTTTTGTTAAGTGAACACACATTACAAATATTTTCAATTAAATTATTGCTCATTGATATACTAGGAATGTATACAGGATATATCAATGCCTGTACACACCAACACTTTCAGGAAAAATTAATTTCCCATCACCTCAATGCATTCTAGAGCAGTGGTAGCCTAGTGGATAGGGTATCGAAAGGGCTGGGTTCGATTCCCAATGACACCAAATACCCACCGAGTACATGCTATATACGTGGTCGTTAAATCAGTGGAATCGAAATTCCTGTGGTCAGTTGTTGAGCACTTATAATGGATGCAATGCTCTGAAGGAAAGTTTCCCCGCTTCCAGATCAAACTCAAAATTGAGGGTGTGGATCCTCTGATGGGCCATTTATCAGAAGAATCTTAGAGCAAAGTCACACTTTCACCTTCGTGATGCTCTGATTAAAACGAAAGACGCCCCCTTCTGACTTAATTTCACATCGCCGTCGGCTATTGAGCTTAGCTTGTCGAAGAAACATAAGTGACAACAACAAGATGTATTCTGATGGTCATTTATGGCCAAAAATATTTTCCTGACTCGGTAATAACATCACAAAACCCAAGAAAATAAGGACATATATAAAATTGAAAAAAAATGTTAATTATTCTTAGTACAGCAAAATTGCTGGGAACTCTTTGACCTACTGCACGATTAACACGTAGTTCCACTTGATAGCAACATAATGCTATAATAGATCGCGCTAGGTAATTGAGTGCATAGGCCCGCTTGATTCTCAGGTCTTTCTTGCGTTAATTATTACCTCTGGAGGTACGTCAAAGCACTGGTATGTGTAACTTCAGTTAACTAGGCTATAGACTACTTCACGTATCAAGTCAGCTGCTAAGGAAGTGCGAAACACAACCAACCACAATTGGCTGATATTAGATTTCCAATGTACCAGACATGTGAGGTCTGCTCCATCTCCCCGGGGTGGTAATTTCAAACACCTTTTTTGATTACGATCCTTAAAACTTTACACTCTTTTTTCTAAATTTTTTGCTGTAATATGAATACTTAACGTGTTTTCTTATCTTGTTCGTGTTCCTCCTTTCTCGCTTTATTATGATCGAGGCAATTAATCTCTTTTCCGACCATAGATTACTATAATTTCCCTTCGTAGAAATATACCCTGTCTCTTTTGAATATTTTGTGCCTGCTGTACTAATGCGGGTCTGTATTTGGTTATTAAATTTAATTTATTTATAAAATAAATTTAACTTAACTAACCATTTACTTTTACTAATTATATGGCTAATATTATGTAGCTGAAATTGAATATATGGTAAAGATCATTTACTTCATTAATAATATTAAAGGCCAAAAAGGTGTTCAAATTTTCTAAATCAAAGGAACAAAAACTTGCATGATATATTAGAGCTTTTTTTAAAAATAATGCTTAAAATTTTCAGACTATTTTTAACTATCCAAAATTCTAATTAATTAATTTTAATTCTAATATTATATTAAGATCTTTCTTAGCAAATTTTTGTATATAATAAAAGTAATATTTAAATGGATTAATCACACTGAAGAATATATACTAATTAAAATTTCTACTAAGCAAATATTCAGTAGAAATTTTATGAAATTAAGATAATATCAGTAATAAAGGGTAGTTATTATTGTTTGATAGTTTAATTTCTAATATTTTCTGAAAAGCTTGAATTTTGTTGTCGACAATTTTAGATGAGATTTATGTTCTGAGAAAGTGATACAATAGTTTAATTAGAAATCTGTTTAAAATAATAAAATATGAAAGCAAAATTACCAGTGATTTTAATGATAGTAGTGATTATAAAATTATTTTTTCACTTTTTAATTTCGCTATATTAAGTTTGAAAAATTACCGTTTTTCAATAATTTATAAAATTGATGTTACAGATATTACTAATAAATTCATAAGGGATGTATTAGTATGTATATAATTAAAAGCATAAAATATCAGTTTTGATTGTATTTAAAGTAAATTAAAAATTGATTGCCAAATTATATTAATAACATAATGTTTTATTAATTTTTTAAATAATTAAATTAGAAAATACAATTCTAAAATTATTTTAAATAAAGGAAAATGTTTTATTAAATACAGAATAAATTACTCTTAAAATGTTAAAGGAAACATCAGAATGCAATAAGGTACTAAAAAAGTCGAAATTGAAATTAAGTACATGAAAATAAAGGGAAAATATTAAAGAAAAGAAAGAAATATATGATTTATATGTCGTGTATCAATATGTTGTGTGCATACACATATATTGAAAGTAAAAAATAAATGAAACCATCACATTATCTTATATGCAACATTTTTAATAAAATAAATCATACTTTTAATCTTTATAGAAATAAATTAATTTTTGTTTTTATGGGATCTAAATGATCCCATGGATTCTCGCCGATAGAAATTCTAAAATGCGAAAAAGTTTTTTTATGGGACTATATCATTTTGTGGTTTATTTAACAAAAATGATAAAAATTCAAACAGAAAACCTTTTTTAGCATTTAATCCTCATTTCATTACATTAAAGAAGTGTTATTCTATCTTAAAACCCAACCATTAATAAAAACAAAGTTTTTTTTAAAAAAGCATAATTATATTTTAAAAAGTTTTTTTAAGATAAAAGAAGCTATCAATGAATCAATTTTTCCACGCGTTGAATTCCTGTACTTCTACAGGAATTCAACGAAGCCTTTAAAATACATAAAAATAAAGATTTCAAAGTACAATGTCCCTAAATCATATTATGGAAAATATTTTGTACAAAAATTAGCTTAATTCATTTCCTAGCATATTCTATCCAGTAAATGAAAGTGAAAAAATAACAAAAACCCAAATATTAAAAATTTAAGAAGCACAAGCATTCAACTTATTGAATCAAAAGTCTTACTCTTTCATAATGTTCTCTTTATAAACTTTAGAGGAGATCTCCTTACCTTACATATAAAACTCATTATTTGAATGTAAATCACCAAATTCAATTATAAGTACTGTGAAATACAGTCTATTTGGGAATAGAGTGGGCTTTCCTGCTAGATATCGTTTGGAATTGTATTCTTGACAGTTGTCCGAATTCCCTTCGCTACGACGCGGAAATAAGATCCATTTTATTTGAAATTTTTTCCCAGAAAGCAAATATTCAATACATGATCAAATACAACTTCATTTAAGATATTCGCAATGTGATGCCAAACATATTATTTATCAAGAAATAGCTGTTTAATATTTTTTAAGCAAATGTATAATTATATACTATTTTTAATGAAAAATTTTATAGGTCATTAATTTAACATTACATGAAGGTTGTAAGAATGCTTACTTATTCAAATTATGATATCAGGTGACACAGTCGAAGATATGATAATAGTTGCAAGCTAACTGCACTGATCTTCTTTCGAGGCGCGAACTACACTGCCTGAGCTCAGATTCTGTTTCACTTTTATAGTCTGCCGAAGAGTCGCTTGCAAATTTCGGAGTGTTGAGTGCAAAAGTGCAATCACTTGTTCAGCACGGAACAGGCCAATAACCAATAGCTTTTAATTTGCACACGGTACTCTTTTAGTTTTTATCCACTGAGATGAGCCGTAATACATTGTTCAAAAATGGTGGGATAAAAACGTGCTCCAAATATACCTGTCAGATATGCTGTTGCTATCTCTAAATAAAGATAAAAGTAACTGGAGTAGGGGTGACGCTCTTTATCTACAGAGAAATTATCTGTGTTTTAAGAATATTTTATATTATTTAATTCTATCAAAAGTAATAACTATTTCATTTGTTTTTTAAATAATATGTATTAATAATAATAATGAATTAATGAGTATTCAACTTATTAGGAACATGAGTGTTTAATAAATTTTAATTTTGAGTAAAATAAAGCCAAGTGTCATCCTACTTATAAAAGACCTGAAATAGACAAATCATAGCGTCTCAATTAAAGAGTTTTGCTTTTTCATATACTTCAGGGGAAAAAAATTTAATAATTGAATATTTATTGTGAAGTTAAACTTAATTGAAATGGATTTTTTTATTTAACTTTATGCTCAAATATGAAAATGAACTGAAGATTTTTTTCCAAAATTTATTTACCAATAATTTTAAAATGGAATGTGTTCCAAAAAGCAAAATCTCTATAAGTGGTAGCAAGTATTTAATTGTAGTTTGAGTTTGATTGAAGGAGTCTTGGAATGGTCAAACATTGTTCTGGGGAGCGAGAGACATGGTTAATTTGTTTTTTTATTTTATCTCAGAAACTGTGTTCAAAATTACTTTTTTCAAAAAATACGTCGTTATCAAATAAGAAAAATGATTTTCATGGTAGTATTGTAATGATGTCAAAAAATGATTTTCCGAAAATAACATTTTGATACTTGATTTGGAATTAGAATTTTCAATAACATTTATCCATGTTTAGTGAATATTTCATTCCATTCACAATACGAGATTGGAAAACATATTTTTTGCATAATTTAATATAATATACCAATATCTTATTGATATCCTTGTCACACCAGGTTAAACAAAAATAATGTATTACATGTCCTCAAAGCAGGTATAATCAGCTTACTGTTCGGAAACATTTTGTCATCCCGTGCTCTTTTCCACTTTATTTTATTTTTGCATAATTTGTTGGGTTTTCTTGCGGAAGATCCCAAAAAGGAAAAGTTGCGCCAAACACTTAATGTTAAGACTGACATCTTATTCTTTTTCAAAAATCCAGAAACAATAAAATTTTAATAAAAGAAAAAAAATTGTATATATGTGTATTAAAATCTAAATATAAAATGAAGAGATAGAATATGAAAAAGATAAAAAAAATACAATCACAAAATTTTTAATTATAAAAATTAAATATATTGCATATGAAACCTATTGCCTTAAAAAAAGTTTTTGAGATGCATAATGTGAAAAAAATGCTTTTACAGTCAATTTTACTTTTCTTTGTTAATTTTGGAATATATTCTCAACAGTGATTGCTCCACTGAAATAATGTTTGTAATCTCCTTTTACACATGCGCATTAATGATACCATGGCTTCAATTTTTCGAGGAAGTCTTTCCGAAAGGTGAAGGTTTAACTGCCTACTAAATGTGATTACAGCAGTCTAGATTTCTGGAAAAAGGTTGTGAGTCATCTTACCAGAGGTGTGGGTATTAATAGTAGTATAGAATCCTTCTTAAATTGCTTATTTCGGTCCAAATTAGATCTAGTGCATGATATGTAATCCTAGATTCAATCAAAACAAATCTAGTAATACAATCGAATCAAATATTTAGATTCAATTAAAATTCGGTAGTTTTACAGTTTTTCGTTTTTTACATACAGTAAAGTAGAATCCAATAGTATTCTAGTCAATTTATAATGTCTTCATGACTTCAATTGGTAATATTCCATTATACTTAGTTTGACAATCTAAGTAAATCAAATATGTAGATTGAGTAATTCGATAGTTTTACTATTAATCGTTCTTTATGTACTGTGAAGTAGAATTCAAACTCTAATCCAGTTATTATGTCTTCAGGTTTTTAGTTGGTACTATTCAATTATACTGTCGTAATCTATAGCTCTAAGCAGTTTCCATCAGAAATAAACTTATTTTTCATTCAAGTAATTTTTGTATAAAAATGATAATTATTTAGTTTGTAAAACATGAATAAAATGTTTGTACTATTTTTTAGTAGTATCTAAAATTGTAAACCTAGTTAAACAATATACGACGAAATTATTTACGATAGTAATTTTGCTATTTTTTTTTCTTTTTAATTCCTTTGGTCATCAGTTTATTATGGAATTATACCTTTTATTCAATATATGTACTCAAAATATATAAAACTCAAGTCACTATACAATTCATTTATATTTTATAATTCATTTTAAAAGTGAAACATTATTTCATTCCAAATCAATATTTTTAATGATTTCGACCATTTCTAGAAATATTTAATGTGCAAGCTTTTTTTTACAAAAAAGTTTATAAAATTTGTACTAACCGAAAATGGTGTCATATTCAAACTAAGGAAACACTATTTCGAATTGTTTTCATTTGTTTCTAAAATATTTTATAATTCATTTTTAATACATTTTCCATTATCAAAAATATAACTTATCAACAAGATCTTAAGAACATCAAGAAAGGTAAGAAAACAAAACGCAATATGTTTCATTTTTTTTGTATGTTCTTTCCATAATGATTAGGGTTAAGGTAATCATTTATCATAACTTAATTTTAAACTATTGTCATATTTATTTTAATAACATTGTATGCAACTCACATTATTTCTAACGATGAGTTTCGATGAAGTTTCTGGGAAAAAAGAATCACATAATCATTTGTAAATCATTAACAAGCTTTTGAACAAGCTTGACAGAATTTGATGCAGTAATTTTTTTTATCATTTTAATCTCATTTCAAAGTAGGAATTTCGTTTCCTGGGAATTACATATTTTGGTACATTATTTCTCTAAATATTTTTATACCGAAAAAAAGATAGCCTAGCAGCTGATATTTGCTGAAAAACTTTTGGCATTTGCTATTTGACATTGCTGTTATTTGCTATAATGCATCTATTAAGTAGTTGTCTGAATTCAAAGTTCTGTAGTAGAAAAATGAAAGAACTAGGGAGAGTGATCATCTTAAAAAACGCGACTGCAGGATTTAGAAATTCAGCAAGCATTTCCTATCATTCAACGGTATCTCAAAATGAATTTGGAGCTTTTACTGTCAAAAAGCACGGTTCTACCACTTGTTTATCATGAGTCATGCAAAGAACATATTGATATTCGCATCTTTTGATTTATTAATCTTGGCATCCAAAATTTTTATTTTTTAACGTATACTGCAATTGATTTGCAATATATATATATATATATATATATATATATATATATATATATATATATATATATATATATATATATATATCTATATATATATATATATATATATATACATACATATATATAATAATCTATATATATATATATATATATATATATATATATATATATATATATATATATATATATTTGGCCTCACTTAATTGCATCACGTCTGACATTTAAATGTAACTCAAAATATTATTTTAATATGATTTTATAGTTAGATTACCTCAAAACATTTTAAATGTCCTACATAAGAAGATTTGATAAAAATATTGACATAATAAGTTTTTAGACAACATTCAAGAAATAACTAACCATCTTCAAAGTCAGTTTTGAAATGTTTTCATTGACAAATAAGAGTGTGGAAATAAATGCTGTTACAACAAACGTATGACTTAATATTGAAAGTAATATAGAAAAAAATCAACGTAAATGAAAAATTACCGAATGAAAATTAGCTGAGTAATTTATTTAGATTTTACCAAACTACTGAAATTTATATTATTTTATGTAAAATTTCTCTATGGATATTAAACATGTCTCATTAAAATGCCATACCCTATTAAAATGTTTAGTAAAAAGCATTTCTCAAAACAAGTTTCACGTACATAAACATCAGTAATATGTACATAATATACATAAACATCAGTAAAATAATAAAATTAATGCTGATAATTAAAACTTTTATTATTTATATCAACGTGCCCTGCACTTCTGTATGCGCTTACTCAGAAAATGGGTTAGAAGTATTAAAATGATGAAAACATTTTACTTGCAATATCATTTCAAATTATTTTGTAAGATTCGTTGATGTCTGTTTAATTACTACTTAACCCTTTAATGCTGTGCGAATGGATGCAGTTTAAAAACAGGAATTGATGTATTTGCTGCAGCCTAATCAAAATCTTAAATGTTTAAAACTAAAAAACTATTTTTCTACTACTCATTCTTTAGTAAGTTAAAAATTAGCACAAGAATGGACAACACATTTTACATAAAAAACCTTGTTATAAGTCTAGAACAAGAAGGTTTTTTATGTAAAGAATACACAAATAGAAAGGAAATCTAAAATGAATAGCCCAATTTTAATATTTCTAGAATCGAAAACAACGAAAAAAATTCCGAGAGATTTGAAACAATATCGATTTGATTTTACTTTTTTAATTTACTTACTTAGCATTTTTATAAATAAACAATGCAGTGGAACTTTTTTTAAAATATCTTTATTTATCTATGTTAAATGTGATTTATTTTATTATATGCAAACATAATTTGTCTTTTAGATAAAGAATCTTAAAGAACAATCTGAGGAAGACAAGAAATTTATAAAATATCTCGTTTCTTTTCAACAACTTCGTAAAGATAAATCCCCAGACCAGAGTGATGCAACATGTCATACTACAGAAGAAAAAAGTAATTATATATTAATCTTTATGTTATATATATATATATATATATCTATATATATATATATATATATATATATATATATATATATATATATATATATATATATATATATAAGGATGGGAAAAGAAATCAATTATTTTTCCTTTAGATGACTGCAGTGATCAATCACCCGTAAAGTATCAATCAAACAATTTCAAATTTATGATCATTGTCAAGGTGACATTTCCCCCTAAAAATGTTTTTGCTTTTTTTTTTTTTTTTTTTTTTTTTTTTTTGCATTCAGTTATGAGTTACAGGGTGTTAAAAATGGAAGTCAACACAAGGAGAAAATTCAATACATTTTACAGTTTTGCTTTGAAAAGAAGGATGAATTTAAAGGTTTCAGAATTTAAATGCGAAAATGCAAGTCAGGTGGCTAAAATTGTGAATGGTGTTTATGGTGCCAATATTGTAACAGCTAATTACTTGCAATTTTGGTTTCGTCGATTGAGTTCAGGCATTTTTGGTGTTAAAGATGCACCTTACACGGGCCTGCCGTCAAAAATGTAGACAAAATCACGGAAATAATCGAAATTAACCGCTGTGTTAGTAGTCGTAACATCCCAGGAGCTAAAAATTGACAACATAACAGTTTTGAACCATTTGCCCAAAGAAGGATTAAAAAAGAAACTCGATGTATGAGAGCATACAAATTAACACCAAACGATATGATGGTTCGAAATTCCATCTGCGAAGCCTTTACCAAAAGGAATGAAATCGACCCATTTCTTAAAAGAATGATGATTGGGATGAGAAATGGGTCACATACGATCGTGGTCTGAAGCAGCTCAAACGGTGGTAAAACCAGGACTAACGGCCAGGAAGGTTCTACTGAATATTTGGAGGGACTCGAAAGGAATCATTTGTTATAAGTTGTTTCTGTTTGTCCAAACACTAAATTTGGATCTCTACTGTCAACAGTAGATCATTTGAAGCTAGCGATTGACCAGAAATAGCCAGAAATTGCCTACAGAAGAAGTATTGTGTTCCATCAGAACAATACCAGACCACATATATCTGTAATGACTCGTCAGAAACTTTGGAAGCTTAGTTGGGAAGTTTTACTTCATCCACAATATAGTCCGGACCTGGCACCAAGCTATTACTATCTTTTTATCGCATTGCAAAATTCGTGAGTAATAAGAAACTGGAATGAAGAGAAGATTGTGAAAATCGATTACTAGAATTTTTTTGACAATAAGGACCAAGATTCTACGAGGCAGGTATCATGAAGCTACCTTTAAATTGGCAACAAATTATATAAGAAAACGGTGCGTATTTGACTCAAATCTGACAGTCCAAAACCTGTTAGACAAAATTTTGAATTTCGCTCAGAAATAATAGATTTCTGTTTGTCCAATCGTATTTTCAATATATTCTGCATCACACGGGTATAAAATCTTTCGTTCAAAAAATTTTTTTTATCTCTGTGTGTGTGTATTTACTTAATTCTTTGTTTTATTCCCTGTTGAAATCTTATAATAAAATTTTAAATACTGTAACTTTATTTCAAAATCATTGCTTTTTTTTCTTTGAAATTTCGAAATTACACATACATTTTTATCTCATAAAGTGTAGTAACATTTTGCTTCTCATGATGAAATGAATAAAAAAAGGTTAATTAAAAATAATTATTAATATTTTATTCGCGTATAATGGCTTTCCTTATACAAACAAAAACACCACTGATTTTTTTAATCGAAATATGATTTGCTTATTTTAACCCAGATCTACTATTATTCTTCTATAATGCTTTTTTTTATTAAGTTCGAAGCAAGTTATCGATAAGAGGATTGATAAAACGTAATAAACATATTTTTTTCTTATTTCATGACATTTCAGGCTACAATAATGCATCTCAAATAAAACGGGTGAGTTCAGAAATCTCTATCTATTTTTGATATGATATCAACTGATAATTCTGATAACAACAAGCTTTTCTCTGTCTCTAACTACTCGAAAGCAGGAAATTATGCACCTTGGAAACGAACAAAATGCATACAAGTTACTAAGAAGCAAAACACTGAATTGTCTCTTTGTTGTGGAGAATCATTTGTAAAATATTAAAGATGGAAAATTCATGCGAATTAGTTAATTAAAAACGAAAAAGTTTATTAATGCATTGAAAATATTAGTATAAGAGCTTGTATTTGTCATTCCTATTGATAAGCTCAATAAGGATTCATTGTGTTTGAATGATGTTTAACATTAAATGTGATAATCATGAAAGTTTACATTACATAATGATTATAACGATAAAATTATTTGGAAGAGAAGGGTTTATTAAGAATATAAAATTGTGTGTGTGATTGTGTTAAATTCTTAATAGAATTCACATTCCCTTTTTTAAGTGAGTATGATTTCACTTCAACTGCGCGATTTATATGTAAAAAAATCATATTTTCTTAATTTGCATCTTATTCATCAGAGAGATATACATATCACGTTATTTTTATAGTTACTCCCAAAACTTTAGTAATGTTTAAATTCGTTTATAAATTTCTTTCTTTTTTAAAACAAAATAAAATAACGGCGGTCACAACCTTTCGCCACAAGGCCGGTAACTGCTACTCATTTGTCGTTATCCAGTGGGCAGCTGTTAACCAAGTTACGGAGGCGAGTAGCATTACCCACGCAGTACCACCACAAGCACATTTATATGGTGGGGGACATTTATACATCATCTCAGGATAAAGGACAGAGAAACAATGGAAGAAAGTAACTTCCATGCCCAAAGCGGGATTTGACCCCAGGACTCACAGCTCAAGAGTGAGGAACGCTAATCACTCAGCTATCAGTCGGAGTTTATAACTTTCTAGTAGCAGTGGTTTGAAATACAGCTCCATTTACACACTTTTTAATAAAAATGAAACTGTCTTAATAGATATGTAATTAAATAAAAAACGAACCTATATATAAATTATAAAATAATAAGCTAGTCTTTTTAGCTAAGTGAATACTTTGTTTTATTAATATTATATGTTTAATGTTTATATTATTATATTATTTAATGTTTTATTAATATACTGACTGTACAAAAATATTATAATAAAAAAATTTATTTTTATGTAATGCAATATTTTATGCATGCAAAAAGTTTTAAATAGAAAAAAAGTATAAAATTCTTAATTAATATCTTCATAATTATTCACAAGATAGCAAACATCGAACATTATTAATACTATGATATTCAATATAATGTATATTCAATTCACACACACACGGAACTTGTGGTGAAAAGCAAACACGATTGCAAGTATCTTAGGGCAACATAGGAATGGAAACAATAAACTGTTTAACTAAAAGCCAGAATGTTCAGTTTAGAACGGGGGAGGGGGAGCACAATTGGGATACGTATTGATCTTAAAATTGAAAGATAACAGGTCAATTCTAATTCATTCATCGTGTTGGCAAAATGCTTTGCTCGTTAACAAGCCTTGATCTTATATCCATCTTTTTTGGAGATTGTTATTCACCAAGAAGCGATTTTGGAGAGGAAATTGTTACTCAAATTTCAGCCGGCTTCATAATAATTCAAAATTACAAAATAGTCTTTAAAAGTGTCTTAAGATAGGAACCTGTACAATATTATTAAATTTTGTACAGGTACACAAATAAGGAAAATAAGAATTTTTAAAGTATTTTAAAAATTAGAATTTCAAATTTTAGTTTTTCAAAATACTTTCGAGAATAATTCAACAACTACTATCGCAAGATGGTTTTGTATGAAATCACCACACTTGAGTATTTGAATATTTTTCCTTTTATTTATTTTATTTTATTTCCCTTTATTTACCCTCGGTTTTGCTTCCTTGTGCATGAGCCAATACATGAATAATCTAATGTTTAGATAAATAATTCTGGACGTGATTCACGTCTACGCATGTTGGTCATAATTCAGAATTTAAGTTAAATCCTATAACTAGTGAAGGCAACGATCAGAATTGCGCATGCCCCCTAAAATTCTGCCGCTATCCTCTTCTCTCCCAATTGTTTCTTTGTTGTTTACTTCTTGATTTGAAGACAGTGGTAGCCTAAAGGCTAGGGTATCGCCTTCCTTCCGGAAACGGAAGGGATTCGACTCCCAGTGCCGCCAAAAATCCACTGAGTACATGCGATATTAGTGTTCGTTAAATCTTTGAAATCCAAAGACCTATGGCCTTTCATTGAGCAGTTATCATAGGTGTAATGATCTAGTGAAAATCCCCCTTCCGATCAATGTCAAAATTGAGGGAGTGGATCATTTTGTAGTGTCATCTATCGGTGGAGTTTAGAGCAAACTTATATTTTCACCTTCGTGATGCTATGGTTAAATGAAAGACGCCCTCTTCTGACTTAAACTCGCATAGTAGCCTACTCCATAGCGAGCTTGTCTTGTCTAAGTGTCATAAGTAACAACAGCAATAACTTTTCGATTTGAGAGAAAAATTCTGAGAGCAACGCACACTGGAGGTGTTTTTGTGGCGGCGTCCGCGATGATAATGTCATGTTTGTTAAAATGAAACTGTAAAAAATGTATAGATTAAAAATTTATTCTTTTCAATAAATTGAATTATTTTAAAATAATATTGTCATCAAATTCATTTCCTCCCCACTCCGCTATGTTACAATCCTAAGCAAAACAGAAGAAAATTCTGAAAGACTTTTTGGCTTTGAATGATTATTTTGAATTCTATTTCTGTCACACCAACTGTTGAATACTCCTCGCTCAGATCATCAATTTAAAATTCAATAATTTTATTTCTCCCTTCTGTCATGAATGCTTGTAATGCTCTCGAATCTATCTTAAACTATAATTATCGGTCAAATTAGGCGCGTATGATGAAAAGATGGCCATAAAGACAAAAATAAACCATTGACTTTCGTACCAATTTGATGAATGGTACGGCAGTCTGAGGTTCATATTGTTATTTTAGGATAAAACTTGTTATGCATAAGGTGTGTGTAAATTATATATGTATTATTTTTATAAGCAAAGTTATTAATCCTATGATGCTTCTCAAAAAAACATTTAATGGTCAGGTCAAGACGAGGAGGAGAAGAGCCAAAAGGAGAAATACAAAAAATTATTAGAAGAAAATATGGAAGAAAAACGTTCAATTGAAAAGCAGTTGGAGGGGATAAAGGCTCGAATTGAAGATGGAAATAGAAAAGTTGTCATTGCCGAAAAACTATGCGAGAAGAATAACAGCAGATTTGGAATAATAGAAAAGAAGGTCCTGGCTATGTTAAGTTCATCTCACCCATCTGTGAAGTAAGTATTAATATCAATGACATTTAAAATGACTAGCAAAATTACATTCTAAGCCGTTGTTGCAACAGCATACTTCCTCGTACCTACCCTGTGTTGGGCTGTACCAGTTAAATGGAAGCAGACAGGTTTAGTCTTCGTGATTTTGAAGTAGGAACCAAGCAAAGGACCCCCTCTTCTTGGTCTGTCACCCCCAGATATATCATTTCCCTAGCAGAACATTGTAACCATGCCTAGTTTTAACATGCCCCAGTCGCTCTTATTAAACTCTTCTTTGGTTAAGCCAGGATTCGAACTCATTACCTTCGGTTAATGAGAACGACGCAATAACAAATCAAGCCACCGTGGTCTTCCACACATTCTAGGCTGCTGTAGCCTAGTGGTTACTAAAAGTCTAGTGGAAGAGCTAAGATCGATTCCCAATGTCACCAAAGACCCACCAATTACATGCGATATACATGCTCGTTAAATCTGTAGAATTAAATGTCCTGTGGTGGGTCTTTGAGTAGTTATCACAGTGTAATGGTCTGGAGAAAAATTCCTCCCCTTCAGATCAGTGTCAAAATTGAGGGAGTGGATTCTCTGGTGGTGCCATCAATCAGAGGAGTTTAGAGCAAAGCCATGTTTTCATCTTCGTGATGCTCTGGTTAAAAAAATATGCACCCTGACTCAGTCGAGGAGTTATAAAATATATACAATTATTATTTTCTTTCTCCTTTACCGATTTCTCTCACTTCCATATTCACATTTATTTGATTAAAATTATTATTATTATTTAAATTAACTTCAAATTGGCATAACCCAAATTCCACTTGGGCAATTCAAGCCATAACCAAAACTTGGTGGATTATAAATTACATGGAGTATTTCTTAAATAAATTATTCTTTTGAAAACTTGAATGGAAATAAAACAATGTGTATAAATTACAATCTATAGAAATTCATATTCCTTAATACAAATAAGTGTTTATATTCGTCAGAAGTTAAATATTGTTTAATTGAAATTTCAAGCCGATTGTCTTCTCCAAAGCCTTCGTTATATATAGTATCTTATCTTACGTTAGTTACAGTATCTATTCGCAAAAGCATCTTAGATAAGTTTGTGCCAAAGATAAGACTTATAAATTAAATAAACTTAAATTGTATTCTTTATTGATTCTGTTATTTTTCTTATTTTCTATCTTTTTTAATCTGTTCTACTCATTATTCAGCTAAAATTTTGATTAGTTTCATAATCATGATAAAGAATCTGCAGACAGGAATGGCTTAAATAAGCAAGCATGAGCTACAGAAAAATACAAAGAATTTGACAAATCTATTTAAATGTTGACATTCTACAATTTGGAATTCTAAATATCACAAAAACGTTTAAATTTAGAAATTTAATTTAAATTTACTTAATTTCTGTTTGATGCTATATTTGGAATAGTTAACTAATTATTAATTTCGAATATTAGTAAATCAAAAGGCCAACCAAATAATATACATACATGGATACATTTTTGTAGAATTCACAATGGGAGAATTGTGCTTTTTGGAGTAAAAAATCATGGATTTGATTACAGTCTCCGCTTGAAAGATAGATCAATGTATGGTTTTTTTGTTTGATTGTTTGATTCAGGCATCTATTCTTTATTATGAAAATCTGAAAATGTAGAGGCTTGGGAATTTTCTAGGTTTCCTTCCTTGTGATACATAAACACACAGTCTTCTGCCTATAAAAGAAGAAACTAAAGCATCAAAAGTATAATAAATACCTTACAATAAATTCTAATCTGTAAAGACTTTGGACTTTGCGATATCAATTTATATAAATTTCCTGCACTAGGATTTGTTAGGATATTAAAATATCACTGTCTCTACTTTTACCCTTTCTACAAAATAGTTTCTCTTCACTAGATAAAAGTGCGTCCCCTAGGGAGCAAACGGTACATATTCTGGTCAGAGGTGAGTGCAGATGTATTGACTCTCTTGAGTATCATTAGAAATAGTCTTTAATGTTATTATTATTGTATTGTAATTATTTGCTTTGCAATTGTCTATTATCATTAAATATGTCTATTTGTGCACCATTGCCTTCTCACTCTACTTCATTTTATACCTAAAAGGATTGACGTAGCCAAATTCCGATTCGTGAAATTTTCTCACTGTTATCGTATGACGTGAAAATAAAATAATCTCCGTGGAATACTATCAGATTATTAACTTGCTTTTAATGTTTGTGACTCACAATTTAAAAAATAAAGTATGACTTTTATAATACATTCAAAAAGTCATGTTTCCTGCTGTACCTAAATACGTATAAATTATGTATAAATGCATACTACAATATTATGTATAAATAGTAATTTTATTAATAAAAACATGGAGTTTGATTTTCAAACGCCTTTTTCCTTCATATATTGTCATTGAAGTGTTGCATTCATTGACCGGATATTTTTGGAAATTAACTAAATTACCCATTTTATTTTTCCCTGCTGGAAATAAATGGTTAATAGTTCCAGGGGTGACAGATAAAAGGTCAAGAAATGTCAAAGGTTAATCATAATTCTTCTACTTAGTTATTGCTTCTAAATTACAATGACTTACGCACATGAGCTTCCCTCTAACTTGTAGAATTAAACTCTGGGTTAGGTACAAGGAAATATGTTAGTTCATACACATACATAACATATTTAAAAATTTTGTATATAGGATTGCATATTTAGCTGGTAAATACAAATTATATATTTAAGAAAAACAATGTTTAAAAAATTTTTTTTCAAAGGGCGGGCACTTGGGTGATGAACCCTATGCCACAACAAGACCAGAAACTGCTACTCATTAGTCGTTCCCCAACGGGCACCTGTGATTCAAGTCACGGAGGCCAGTACAGTTGCCCGCTCCATACCATCACAAACCCGTTTATAGGGTGGGCCACATTCATATATCATCACAGAAAAAAGAACACAGAAGCACAGAGAAAAAAGTAACATTCCTGACCGAACCGGGATTCGAACCCAGGACCCACAGCTCAGGAATCAGGAGCGCTAACAACTTTTTTTTAAATTAATTAATTTTTAAGAAACACGGTTTTGGTTTCATATTTTGTGGAAAATATGGCAGTGTGTTTAATCATAACAGATATTATATTTTGAATAATTATGAATCGATTTTTAAATCCAATTTATTCGACCGCAAAGCAATATTAATCTCTGAAACAATTAATTACATATTACATACATACATACATACATATATATATATATATATATTAAAGTAAGTAATTGAAAGTTTCAGTCCAAGAGGAAAATATATCTTTACAAAACAAGTGACGTGTATGACAACTTTAAAATCTCTAGTTAACATCATCAAGTTCCAAGAGTAAATACTTCGCTATTGCAACAAGCAATTCATAATTGATTTTAAACAATTTTAAAATTGAAAATGTAATAGGGTATTACGAAGCGATGACAGAATGGTTATAATTTGCCAAGGAAAAGCTGTCTATGTTTCTATTTGGAGTCAGATGATGGTGCGGATTAATTTCGACCAGAGAATGAATATTCTCAGCCGAGTAATGATTCGCGATAATTTGTTGTAGAAATTTCTTTATCATATGTATGTATATATATATATGATAAAGAAATTTCTACAACAAATATATATATATATATATATATATATATATATATATGCTGTGATAATGACATTCTTCTTGCAATAAAGGTACTGATATTTAATTCACTTCAGGAAAAAAGAAACAGTGAACAAAAATTTGGGTACTGATCCAAAAGGTTCTTACTGTCTAATGAATTTGATAAATTAAAAGTGATCGAGTTTTGATATTCTCATGTACAGTAATTAATCGAGCAAAATTTTCGATATGCTAAAATGGATTCGAGACATTTAGAAAAACATGGTACAGAATAGAAATTTTGTTGTTTTCTACATACTTTATAGGATACAAAGTATTAATATTAAATTATTGCTTAGATTTTGTGTGTCAACGAGCCTACTACAAAAGTTTTAACTAGCTTTAAATTATTAATTTTTTGTTCGTTGATTATTTTCAATTGAAATTTATTTTGAAAATTAGCAATTTGATTAATTGGCCCAAAATAAAAATTCAACATATTTTTATAACTTTACAAATCGGAGAATATTCAGTTTTTTAAGGTAAATCAGAATTTTTTATCACTAATGAGTATAACCGAGAAATTTTGAATATTTGTACAACACTATAATTTTTGCTACATGGTTTTTCTTCCATGAACTTTTATTGTAATATTTAAGTGTGACATATTTTTTACTTCGATTATCTTAGTTTCTGTGCTTCTGGAGTACATTACCCACTGGTCATGTTTTTCTTCTCAGAATAAAGAAATAAAAATACCTCTTACATTTGTTGTTGTCTTGTGCCTCCTAGGCTGGCAATATGGGGTGCGCCGCTCAACTTTTCCAAATAAAGCGTAATTTGGTGTGGAGTTCGACTTCCTCAGTACATATATATTATAAGTGCCCATTTATTGTATAGAAACCATTCCCAACACTTTCATACAAGAAAAGAACAATGGCAGTAGAGAGAGAAAGTAAATCTATGCCCGCACCGGGTTTCGAACCCAGGACCACCCAATCCGTAGTCAAGCACACTGATCACAAGACAAAGTGTGCGGTCTTGTTACATTTCTTAAAAAGTGAAGATGTATGAGTGATTTATGCATATACCTATATTCATTACATATACTTAGATATAAGAAATACTGATACTTTTTCATGTATATTAGATATTTAATGATGCAATATTTTTTAATTTCTTAATCCCCCTCCTTTGTAAGTAGTTTTCATTCAGAATGGTTTTGAATGTAATGCATGCTGATTTATCAATGCTTGTTGTTTCTGAGCTTCCTCCTTTGCGACACGTGAATACGGATCATTATATATAAAAGTATTCACATTTGTAATTGCAGTAAATGTTACAAAAGCTTTCAGAAGTTTATATACCCATTATGTTTCGTTCATGTTCATACGTTTGAGGATTACCATGGTGCTGTGATCTGACATCTTTCCACGCGAAAGAGTTGATTCGAAAATCTGTACCAGCTACGGTAAAATCATTAGAGATATGCATGAAAAACAAAAAAGCAATGTACGTGCATCGTAGTGTGTGCTTTGAGTCTTCCATGATCCCTCTTTTGATGATACGTAAATATAGTCCATTATGTATGGAAATTTTCCTTGAGATTAATCCACGATGGATATATAAATGTCTTTCAATACTTTTCAGTTATTATCTCATCGATTCCAACTTCAAGCTAAAGTAATATCACAGTACATTCCTAACAAATTCAATTGAAATGATTGGGCTATTTAGAATGGAAGTTTTTACTTTAATTATTGAACAAAAAATTTCCTTTTTTCCCCTTGTGAATGTACACCAGTAGAGATGGTTGATTTCAATTCTGATTTTCCTCCTTTGTAACGTGTTAATCATGGTTTGTGAAATATTTCTTCAATACTCAATGTGCTGTTTACAGTCTAAAGATATTCTAATAGATATTTATGACATATTAATCTTCCTTATTTTTAAAATAACAAGAAATTAGCAATTAGATTATACCAATGTTTTTTCATCACATAATCAGGCTCAAGCCTGCTAGGTTTGAGCAAAAAGAAAATTTCTATATTGTTGTGTTGGATATAAACTATCTGTCTTCATGAGGGAGTTTTTTTATTTAAAGTTACTTTTATGAATTCAATCTGTTATTTTGTCCCCTTAAAGAAGACATTTTTTGTTCCAACAGTTAATAAATACTCGGGTATTCTTATTTTCAAGTAAATCATATTTATTTTCAGAAAACCTACTGTTGATGCATCGTTGAAGTCATTCTTTTGTGCTGCCAAGAAAGAGTTGCTCAGAACTTCTGGCGATAACAGTTACTTGAAGACAGTTTTAAAAAATATCATTCTTTCCAAAGAAAAGGATTTCAATTGTCTTCGACAAAGCCTTGAAACTACTGCAGAAAAATACCGTCAGAGTATTGAGCAAGCAAGATCTAAGGCAAACAACGAAAATCGTGCTAAATAACTGTGCTTAGCTTACCTTGAATCAGGTTTCTTCTTTTGAAATATGTAAATGGAACAAGTGCAAATATTTTAATTGACTTATATACAGGAATTTTTTTAATCAGAAATTACATTATAGCAATATGTGTTAAGTTTTCTTAAAATAACAGACACAAAAATGTGCATTTGCTTTTAGTTTGGATAATTCATTGTCATCAAATTTTAAGAAAAGGTTCAGGTAACTTCGCTCATCCGAAAACAACAAATGATTCTTGGTTTTTTCATTTTACAAAAAATAAGTTAAAAGAGAACAGATGAACACTCAAATGAAGAGTTATAACCTATCATGCGGGTAATGTAAAATCGACAGAATTATAATCTATCACGTGTGTAATAGAAAAATGACCGAAAACACTTCATTGACAACTAAATAATATTAGAAACTAATTTATAAATGTTCAGAATTAATTAAAATATTAAACATTTGTATATAACTTCCAAAACGTTTTAGAATATCTAAATAATACACATAAAAGCATTCGTATGATTGTGCGTCGCCTGACAACAATTTATGGTTCAAATGCAAAGATGGAAGCCAATGGCTTATTTTTAGTATTTTCTCTGACTCAAAATATTTAATCCCGATATCTGTTTTAGGAACTTTTGCATCACACACTATTTGCCAATAAGAATTTAGACACTTGTCATAGAAGAGAAATAATTAGTTCATATTCATTCGTTGATAGAGCCGCCACGTGACGCAATTACAACCTAAGTACTCAATGATATTCTTTGTACAAATGTCAGGGTATTGGACAGTGGTAATTTCTACCACTTAGAGCTTGTGATAGAAACAAGGTAATACAAGGTAACAAATGTCAAGGTAATGGACAGTGATAATTTCTACCTCTCTGAGCTTGAAGAGGATTTTTCCCGATTTTGGACGGTTGCCGCACACCTTAATTTAGCAATCCTACCCCTCCCAAATGAGTTCCACAGGATTCAAGTTTGGAGTCTGGGTAAGACAGTGTAAACGGTTCCCCCCATTGTCAGCATACCAATCTATAGAGGAAGTTAAAACATGACAAGTGTGTCAAAGTCAAAGTGACAACGACATTCTGAAAACAACTATGATCCATTCCGTGTCATTGTCGCAGCGTAGCAAGCAACACTCCGTTTGGCTCCTTCTTGTAAATTATAAGGACCCACCTTGTTCTGGGGTCTCGGTAGCATGCCAACTGTGCTCATAGCTGTTTAAAGATGCCTTCATTCACAACCTTTGTAGTTCTGAGAAGAGAAAATTCTTAGTGGCAGGAATTAGAAAGAATTAACAACAGTCATGATTGATTTTAAAGCTATTTCCATTTTTTAAAACAATAGCCAATAAAGTAGGTGATTTTCTGTCGGGAAGATACTCTTAACGACACAGGTCAGTATTCGATTCCTTATAAGAGGAAATTGGATACTACTCAAACGAAAATTTTTAGAGTTACCTTTTACCTGCTATAAGCTTAAAACATTCATTTCGTTAAGCAAATAAGTAATGATTTCTCAAAACACTTTTCTGTCCTTTTACTGGATTTTTTTATCCTTTTAAAGGATTCATGTAGATATTCAATGTCTTACAATTTTGTTCGATAAAATAAAACTGCATCAATATTACATTTTTTAATAATATATATTTGCATTCATTTCTTCTTATAAATGAATGGGGAGAGTATAACAAAAATTACTTTTCATAATTATAAACTGTTATTTGTAAGTAATATTTATAAATTGAATGATAATGTTTATCAAATATATGGTACGTTACATTTTTAATCGGCAGCGATGAGTGTTTATTAATTTTAAACCACTTATATTTAAGGCTTATATAATCAGTAGATATTCATTGTTCATCGGCTACATTTATCTGTCTCAGCGAATTCTGGAATAATTTTGGTAATGGTAATCAACTATCGATTTTTCACAAATTTATCAAAAATAAATGTGTTTTAAAGCACATTTATTAAACAATCATTTGTAAAAAATATGGCTTTCAATGAACCCAAACGAAGTTCTTTACATTAAAGTATCAGATGAGGTAAAATTGCTTTATTATAACTGTGAATAATTTGCAGGATTAAATAGACTCTACTTCTTAAAAATCATTATTCCATCTTAAATTCCATTTCTTTCACAAAAAGAAAAAAAATTAAAACAAAGTACAGTAAAATATAAAATAAAATAATTTTTGGAAAACAAAAAACAAAATAATTTCGGTTTCACTCTGAAATGTAAAAAAAAAAAAAAAAAAAAAAAAAAAAAATGATTTTGTAATTTTTTTTAATACTTGCGTATTTGTATATAAAAACAAATATTTTCTCAAAACACTAATTTTACATGTTTGCAAAAATGTATTATTATAATTTTGAACAAAACCAAAATTATGGGAAAAGAGAAAGAAATAACTTTCGTAATTTAATTTCAAAAGCAAGCCGGTGGCTTAGTGGTAGCACTTCGAGTTCCGATGACACATGTCCGAGGTTTCATCCTCAATAGGGGCAAGGTCTGTTGCAACTATATGTCTGTAGATGGTGCACTCTACGAATATCTTTCTTCACAAACAGAATAATATTCTTCACAAAGCGATGTAGGTGTTTTTTGTTCCATGTCCTGTTTAATTATGTTCTGTGTTTAATAAAGAAATTAAAAACCTGCTCAAGGTAAACTTATTTAGAATTTGAATTTGTTATTATTAAGATGATTTGATAAATATGATTAGCAATAAAAGAGTTTTTAGAAAAATGTTACATGGTGCCGAAACCCGGGAAACCTGTTATTAAGGATTTAGATTATGAATTTTATTTTGTATTTAATGCAAAAATGTAACAGAATACAGCAGTATTTGATTTCATCATTTGTTTTTGGCTTGCATGAGAATATATTTATTGCTTTAAATCTTGAATATTGCTTTGAATCTTGAATATTGCTTTGAATCTTGATAAATTGAAAAGAAAACTTTCAACAATTCGAGTTTTTTTTAACAAAATATTAAATAAGGTTAACGAGCAGCTTGGATTAGAAATTTTTGATAAAGCGGCTCTGAACAAACTTTTACAGCAATTATGCGAAAAATCACAGCTAGAAAATATAGCTAGAATCATCAGAGCTAGAATAATAGCATCGAAAAATTAGATGAGCTAGAAGCGGAAATAATTTTGAGTCAAGAATTTAGAGAAAGGATAATTTCTGCAAAATCGAAAATAAATATTTGTTTGAAATCACAACCAAAATTACTAGAAGTAGCTAATGTACCCGTAACATCAAAAAACGAAATTAATGTAAGACTACCGAAATTAACTAAAGAACCATTTTATGGTGAAAACGAAAATTGGCCAGAATTTTGGAGTCAGTTTGAGGGATCGATACATGAAGAATTTATCAAATACGGATAAATTTAGCTACTTAAAATCGTTTTTAAAAGGTGAAGCTTTGGTTTCAATTCAGGGTTTGACTTTAACAGAAAATAATTATTATAGTGCTGTAGATTTACTAAAGAAAAAAATATGGGCAACAAGATATCACTGTTAGAGCTCATATAAATGTATTGTTAAATATGCGTCCTGTAAAATCATGCGGCTAGTTAAAAGAATTGCGCCAGCTGTGTGACACATGTTATGTTCAATTCTCTCACCTGAACCCACTTGGAATACACTTAAATAATCATGGTAGCTTGCTCTTTCCTATCTTATTAAGATTGTTGCCAGAAAATATAGTTTTAGAATACAATAGATATAATAAAATAATGATTGGGATTGCTTAAAACGTTTACAATTTTTAAGAAATGAAATCGAAAACCGAGAAAAAACTATTTTGTTTCGCGATACAAATGAACTGAAAGGCGAGTCTCACTCAAAGGGATACCCGAAGTATTTCGCAGCGAAATGTCATAATTCTTTTCACCTCGCACAAAAATATAAATAACAAAATCCAACAGCGCTGGCGTTAAATGTTGGAACAGCAAAAAAGGAGGGGGATTGCGAGTTCTGTAACAGTTCAAGTGGCTCCCCGAAAAAACATAGTAGTAAAGAATGTGCTAAGTCTATTCAAGAGAGAAAAAACACCTTAAAACAGAAGGGGAAATTTTTTTTATGTTTTAAAAGAAACCACACAGCGTATTATAACTTATTCGAAAATGCGGTATGATAGTTGTAAGGGGAAACGTAATAATTTAATACATGGAAATATTAATAAAATCGATGTGAAATCGGATATTGCTGTCACTTCTGTTTCAGGAGAGGACAAAATTAATAATATTTATTTGCAAACCGCAACTGTAAATATTGTAGAAATAAGAAATTTCGATAGATAAGAAATAAGATATTTCGATTTATAAGAAATTTCGATGTTTGATAGATAATGGTATTTGCCAATCTTTCATCCTTGAGCGGGTTTCTTGAGAATTAAATTTAGAAATGTAATAGGGCAAGAAGAGTTGAAAATTTATACTTTTGGTTCTATTGAACCAATTGCAGAAAAAAGAAATAAAGGGAGAATTGAAATAAATTGTCCCTTTATACAAAAACATCTAGTTATCGAAGCTTTAGAAACATCGAATATTAGTAATGCTCATATAAGTGCATCTGCAAATGATATTATACAGTATAAGAAAAACAGAATAAAAATAGTGGATCAAAGCTTCAATGAACGGCATTTACAACTTTCTTTGTTAACAGGTAGTAATCATTACTGGAAAATTGTGATCGGTAAAGTTCTTAGATTGTCAGGAACTTTAGTTGCGTGAGAAACGATATTCAGCTGAACGATTAATGGTTCAATTGCTGCATCAAATAGGATGATCACACAGCAGTCTGCGAACGTTATGAAAGTCGCTGTTCATGCAATAGGAAGCAATCTAGATGTCGAATCTAACATAATATTGCGTAAATTTTGGGAAATTGAATTAGTCTAAAAGATAACCGTGACCAAGTTAAACTACCCTTTAACGAAAAGGTTGAAGATTTAAAAGACAACTATGAAGTAGCTTTTAACAAACTAAATAGTTTAGCTAGGAAATTTAAGAGAAATCCTGAATTCTTCAAAAGATACCTAAAAATTATCGATGGTTACTTTGAAAAAGGAATAGCGGAAGACGCGCGTTTCTAATAATCCTCAAAAAATATCATTTTATCTCCCACATCAAGGAGTACTTAGAAAAGATAAGGTTACAACAAAATTACGCGTGGTATTTGATGCCCCCGCTTATGCCACAAATTCTTTTTCATTAAATGAATTAATAGATGCTGGAGCAAATCTTAACCCAGAATTATTAGAAATATTAATTAATTTTCGACAACATAGAACTGCCTTTACAGAGGACATCGAGGAGACGTTTTTGCAGATCTTACTTTCACCTGAAGATCGAAATGCAGTTAGATTTCTTTGGTGAAATGGGAAATTAGAAAAGGAATATAAAGTTCTCAGAATGACTCGAGTTATTTTTGGAGTAATTTGTAGCCCACTTTTGTTAGCAGCTACACTTAAGCATTATGCTCAAAGTTTCAGAGATAATTATCCAGTTTTTAGTGATTTAATTGAAAATTGTATGTACGCTGAAGATTTAATAAGTGGTGAAAGTGATAAAGAAGCCATAGAAATGAAACAAGACATGAAAAAGATTTTTCAAAAGGCTAGTTTTAACATAAGAAAATGAAAAAAAAAAAAAAAAAAAAAAAAATGTTTATTTACAGCATAAATGGGACGAAGAAGAAACTCCTGATGCCATTAACAACATACTGTGGAAAGGTCTTAGGATATTTTGGGGATATTAGAAAAGATACATTAAGGATTCCAGTACCAGAGGTTACCATATTGAACCCAGATGAAAAAATTACAGAGATTTATTTTAAAAGCTATCGGTAAACTCTATGATCCCATAGGATTTATTAACCCATTTACTGTTACTTGTAAATATCTTATGCAGGAATGCTGGATTACTGGATATGATTAGGATAAACCATTACCGTCAGACATTCAAAAAAGATTTAAAAGGTAGTGTGAGGATTTATTTAATTGAAAGGAAATTCAAATCGAAAGACATTACTTTTAAAGTAACAACATTAAGGGGATATCTGACATTCAATTGCATTGTTTCAGCGATAGTAGTATTAAAGCTTATGGTGCTGTCGTTTATATTAGGTTCATTGAGAATAATGAAATAAAAACTACATTTTTTCCCCATCAAAATCTAGAGTTGCTCCTTTGTAAAAGATGACGCTTCCACGTTTAGAGTTAATGGATGCTGTAATAATAGCATCCAGGTTAACGAAATATATCTTGCATAAAATTAATCTGTAAGTAAATAACTGCTTTTATTGGACTGATTCTACAATATTATTTCATTGGGTAAAAGGAGATGCTAAAAGATGGAAACCATTTGATTGCAACCGAAAAATTGAAATTCAAGGCATTACTGATCCTTTATCATAGAACTACTGTCCAAGGGAAGAAAATCCTGCTGATGTTTTAACGAGAAGTGAAAATTCTCTAAGGTTGGAAGAAAATCGGTTCAATGGACCTTATTGGCTATTTGAGGAGCGTAACCAATGGCTTACAGCGTATCCAGACCCAGGATTATTTCTGGGTTTAGATAGCTGAAAAGGAAAAGAAAAAATTCATAATTTTACAAGCTATTTCTATTGAGTCAAATACTAAGGACTTAATGTAAATTTGTAAAATTAATAATTTTACTAAATTTCTTAGAGTTACTGCGGGGATCAAAAGATTTATTTTTAACTTGATAAATAAGAGGAATAAAAAAGGACCACTGACAGCTGAAGAGTTGAATGATTCCGAAGTTTACTGGATAAAAGAACACTAAAGAAAGAATTTTCTACAGAAATAAAATGTTTAAATTCTAACCAAAATTTACCAGTTTCTTCAAAAATAGCCTTGTACAAACCATTTCTTGATAATATTGGACTGATTAAAATAGGTGGGCGATTAAAATTTTCAGACTTGAGTTATGAACAGAAACATTCATTGTTGCTGCCTGGTAAGGATGAATTACTTCACTGAGTTAATTATTCGCAGATGTCACGAAAACACTAAACACGCTGGATTATCAGAGACACTATCAGATTTGAGAGAAAGGTTTTTCATCCCTAAAGAAGTAAAATCTTTAATATTTAAATGCAATTTATGTAGGAAATTTTCAGAGCGAAGCCTGCTACCAAAGAGATGTCTTGTTTATCCCCAGATCGTGTGAGAGAAGCATCTCCATTCGAATTAACTGGGTTAGATTATTTAAGTCCTCTGTACATATTCGAAAATTCAGAAACGAATAAATCATATATTTTACTATTCACTTGCGCAGTAACACGTGCTATACATTTAGAACTAACAACTGATATGTCAGTACTATCATTTTTATAAGTATTCAAACAATTTATAATCCGTCGAGGACAATGTAAAACAATATATTCAGACAATGCGAAAACTTTCATTAAAGTGAAAAAAAGATTTTAATCTTTTAAAAACGAAACTTTAAGCAAAAGATTGCCGAAATTATTTTAGTGAACTAAAAATAACTTGGAAAAACATCGTAGAAAAGGCAGCTTGGTGAAAAAGATTTTGGGAGAGATTTGTTCGCTCTGTAAAGACCTCCTTAACGAAAATTTTAGGAAAAACATTTCTAAATTATTTGGAGCTTGAAACTATAGTCATAGAAGTAGAAACCATTTTGAGCTCTAGACCACTAACATATATAGATGAAGAAAAGGAGTCACTGATTCTCACGACTGCTTACTTCCTGATAGGTATACGAATATTGTCACTTCCTGAGCAATCCTTTCAACGAAAGATGTCCTCTGCAGAAGATATAAGCATCAACAAAAAATAGTGACTACCTTTTGAAACAGATGGAAGAAATCCTATCTTTTGGAATTAAGTCTCAAAGTCTCATTGGTCTGCTCATCAATTCACCTTGAGAAAGAAAGTATTCGTCTATCTTAATAAAGAAGGAGTCTATTGTTCTAATTCACGAGGATAAAGTGCCAAAGCTTATGAGGAAGTGTAGTATCGTCACAGACGTTCATATTGGAAGAGATGGAAAGACACGATCCTATGCAGTGAGACTTCCGTCTGGGACTCATTTGAAACGTCCAGTTTAATTCCTGTATCCAATCGAACTTTATGAAAATTGAACTTTATAAAACATTTAGTAACATTGTTTAACTTTATATTATCTTTTTTTCTTTTGCAGAATTGTCTTAGAATTTCTGCTGAAATCATGAGTACTTTTAGAGTTACTGTAAGAAAGTATATGTATGTATGCATCTTTATTTAGGTTTGAATTTTTATGAAGTTGAAATAAACTTTTGAAATTAATATGTAATTGTAATATATATAATAGTTTTTACATTATTATGTTATTACAAAGATAGATGTTATTATCACTAGAACATTGTATTATTGTGTGATTATTATTAAGTATTCATCTTATTGTTTTGAAAATATGTGATTTAACTTAGATGAACTGTAGATTAGATTAGATGTATTAATTTAAATGAACTCTTGATGAACTTTTGGAGTTCATCGGGGGGGGGGGGAAGGAGGATGTTACAATTACATGTCTGTAGATGGCGCACTCTACGAATATCTTTCTTCACAAACAGAATAATATTCTTCACAAAGCGATGTAGGTGTTTTTTGTTCCATGTCCTGTTTAATTATGTTCTATGTTTAATAAAGAAGTTAAAAACCTGCTCAAGGTAAACTTATTTAGAATTTAAATTTCTTATTATTAAGATGACTTGATAAACATGATTAGCAATAAAAGAGTCATTAGGAAAATAATACAAGGTCTACTCAGCCCTTCGTCTCTTCAGTGGTTCCATAAAACTGAGTATCAAATACTCTGGGAAACTAAACATTGGGGGTTTCGCATTAGACGGACAACCTAAGCGGTACATATGCACATATCACAGAACAGAGACCTCGGTGAAGAAAACAGATCTGGACACTATAGGCCGTCATCCACATAGGGATTGTAGTGCCACAGCTTTAGTTTCTGATTCCAAAAACACGATTTTTTTATAATTATAAAGGTACGTTCATACCTTCGACATATTTATTGCTCATACCACATCAAAAAACCTTATATTTGAAATATCATTACCGCTTCTTGCAGAAGATAGAAAAATCATTAAACATAGCCAAACAAGTAATTAATTTAAGTGAGATTACATTCTCTCATTCTCTTCGCTACAGAACTTTTCACGCTTCAAAAAAAAAAAAAAAAAAAAAAAAAAAAAGAATATGGTTCTTTTCATTTAAATAATTGTTTTAAAGTTACACTTAGAAGAGAAAAAATATCAACGGTATCAGATAAACTTTTTTTTTCTGCATTATGTGAATTTCTAATTGCTTTTTCTGACTCTTTTTTTTCCGTTTTTTGAAAACCCATCGCTTTGTAGGCTTCCTCAAATGTTCTTTCGCAGTTGCCAATACAGCGGAGTGCGAAAACACATTGGATGGAGCGATATATAAAAACAGCGAGAGAACCTTGATTTATACAAATATGTAATAACTTCTTCACTAACAAGTATTTCTAAACATTTTAATCATTTGTTCTTATTTATATACATGAGACTTTACGCATGTGTGTGTGTGGGAAAATAAATTAAAACTCCACAAGCAATATTTTATTAGACCCCATTTTGTCTTTCTTTTTTTTCCCATTCGTTATATATTAACACAGTATTTCAGCAGAACCTCTTGTTCATGTGGCCTTTAAATCTACATACTCTGGGAATCAATGTATGTCCTCAGTACACCATGCATTGGATTATGCAGCATTTTAGACCGCATAAATCGGATGAAAAAAAAGATATCTGTCGAATGCAGCTATCCCATTTTTTATAGGTAAAGATACGGGCTATGCGATGTGATAAGAGTGTTGGAAGTTAGATTAATGTTCTGCTTACTTATGGCTCAGAAACTTGGGCCATGACAAAATTGCATGAAAAGCGACTGGCTTGCTCGATTGACTTTTAAAGAAAGGTTATGGGTGTAGTGAACATCAATGATACTTTTAGGCACATATTCAATAGAGAACTGTATAAGATGTGTAGAGAAGCAGATATGAAAAACTAAATAAAATTCAACGTAATGAAATTTGCCGGGCGTCTGTGCAGAACGAATCCTCACTCTACTCTTTAACATCAAGAGTTTTTCACTGTAAACCAATCGGAACCAGGGCATAAGGGAGTTCCAAATATAGATAGATCGACAGTGTCGACGAGGATTTTGGTATTATAAAAATCAAAAACTGAAATTTTATTTTCAAAGCAAGATCAGAATGGAAGAAGATACTGAAGAAGACCTTGACCCATAAGGGGCTGTCGAGTCAATAAAGAAGAAGAAAGAAGATTGATGTTCAGCATATCAATTTTGATCACTTCTAGCACGATGTAAGTTTGCTTTATCACCCATTAAATATTCATCAATGAAGGCATAAGCATTATTTAAACTTCCGGTAACTTTATCAATAAACCTTTGAAATATGTTGTATGCATAGCACAAACCACATCCGAGAGCTCTCGAAAAGTTCGAAAGGTGTACAAATGGCAGTTTTATGAACATCCTCGGAAGCAATCGGAATTAGATGGAATGCCTTAATTAATCAGTAATAGAGAATATTTTGGTTCCAAGTTCACTAGTAAAATCTATAATGCTTGGATTTAGATACTTGTCATTTTGGTTTGAGCATGAAGGGCCCTATAATTACCAACAGGACGACTAAATCATCACTTACATTGTGCGATTTAGCACGCTGTTACATCACTCTCAAAAATTCCGATAGTTTTCGATCTCATAATTGTTCTCCAGCAAGCAGTCTTGTAATTCCTTAAGTGCTTATTCACCTCAACGAGAAATCACTGATTCTTTAAGATTCTCGTATGGATCTGTTTTGTCCAGATTTAAAATCACATCATATATCAGCATCGTTGTATCGGATGGTAAATTAGCAACAAAATAGTGAAATTTGATTTTGCTATCCGTTATTGGTTTTGGCAATGGTAGCTCAAATGTGGATTCCACCATTGTAAACCATAGTTAAGGTCCCGTGGCGATAAAGTTCGGAATTTTTACGTCAAAGATAGCGTCATTTTTCTTGAAATCGAAATTAAAAGTTTATTACGGAAAACGAAATTGTATTACAAAAGTTCAGAAGGCTGAATAATTCTAGTCCAATTATCACCTAAGAAGTGTGTCAAGGTATAGAAGAATAAGTTAAATCCAATAGGAAAACCTTTTATAACAAAAAACTTAAATTATAACAGACATACTTTGCTATGGAAGATAACGAGAAGCGAAAACTACAAAACAAAAGTGGAAAATCCTTTTTCAGATAGTATAAACATTGAAAGTTGTAGTAGTTTTTACACAAATAATCACTTTTTTTATAGGTAGTGCTGTGGCAAATGTAAGATCACTACACGTATTTATAAACAATAATAAATCTCAAATTTATAAATTAATGAATAGTTTAAAATTTCCGGTTAATATATTTTGTTAAATACATCTATAAATACAGAATAATTCACTCAAAACAAGAGACTATAAGCAATACAAGCACAGTTAAGAATGACCCACTGTTCTAATAACATATGGAATTTATATTCGCTATCACGATAAATTAATTAACTAATAGTTTGTTATACTCATGAAAATATACTATAAGTCGAGATACATCTTTTCAAAAGAAGACAGAATATGCAAACACATATAGTAAATTTCTCATTCATAACAGGAAGATGCACATATTAACCAAATAGATTTATGGCATTATTCATATAGCCAAGTTACGGTATCTTAACCAAGGGCGCGTAAGTAAAAATTTCTACCTTATAACATTAGACTATAAACACAACTCAAGCACAGTTTAGATATACTTTATTTATACACCTATAACTGCAGTACATGCAGTTAAAGGTTTGTCCAAGGGTTCAATGGGAAATAATACACGGTCAGAGAATAGGTCTAATGGTTGATAGGTGTCTAGCCATTAGGCCATTTACCCCATTATTTTAACAAAATTAAGTTCACCTCTAATAGAATATTCAAAATACACATAATTCTTAATTTTAAATAAATCTCAACTTTCTGATAACCTAAGGTAAGTGCTCCCAAGTTGATAGTACTTTGCATGATATCACAAGGTATTTATAGTTGCATGGTACCGCAAGGTATACATGGTATTTATAGTAACAATGAGTAATGATATGATTCACCATTTTCTGATTCACTGAATTAAAACAGAAATTTTTAATTCAATATTTATCCTTACTGTAACATTTTCCCTTTATTTATTCATATTATATCTATACATACTTTTATACACACACACACACACACACACACACACACACACACACACACACACACACACACACACACACACACACACACACACACACACACACACACACACACACACACACACACACACACACACACACACACACATATATATATATTCTTTTTATATTTTAAATATTTATTTTCACAAAATACAATTAACAGAATAACAATTAATTTTCCAAGTTCTGATAATGGAACCAGACAACAAATTACATATAGAATAAAATTTTTTTCCAAGTAATCATTTCATTAGAGTTATATACAATAAAGCCAACAGATCGCGCCACCCATATGACACAGTTTCGGGTTGTCCGTATATACTGTTCCCTTGTATACAGAAACAAACTCGATGTTCCTAATTGCTTTCCATTAAATCATCCTATTGTCTCTTTTCTTCCTTTTTCTTGAACGTCGATTAGTGATTGGATAGTTAGAATGCGGTCTAATTCTGAGAACTGAACCTGATGTATAGAAGTTAATTTAAATGGTAGGGGTTATAATTTTCAATTTTTGGGCATGAATGAGCTTATTCCTTGAAAAGTCATTGCCTAGTTTAACAGCAAAAGTTCTACGAAGTAAATAATTGTTAATTAATTTGATTGAATGACAGGGGAATTTGAATATAATAAGCTTAAAAATAAGGCCACAATGCCATACTCTGTCGAAGGCTTTCTCAATATCGAGAAAGACTCCTCCTGTAGATTTTTTGTGTGCCAAACCAAGCGAAATGTTTTCTACAGCTTTGAGGAGTTGGAAGTTTCGGCCTGAATTCAAATTGCTGGGGTATGAAGACATGATTTTGGATGTCAAATTCCAATTGTTTTAATAGCACAAATTTTTTCGTTATTTTTGCCATCGTTGGCAGGAGTGAAATAAGGCTATAGTTAGTGGGAAAGGTTTTAAATTTTCCCCGTTTGTGAATGGGGATGATCACTGCTTTCTTCTAACTAACTGGAAAATGCACGATTTTCAGAACACTATTAATAATGGCTGTTAAATAACAAATTGCTCTAATCGGTATTTGCTTAATAGTTTTGTTATTAATTTTGTCATGTATCGGACTTTTTTGTCTTTGAGATTTTGGATGACATCCTCAACTTCTGAGGCCTCTATTTCTTTTATCATGTTATGATTGCAAATAGTATCCAGCAGAAATTCTTCGACTATACTATTTATATACAGGTCATTATTTGGATTGGAAATGTCGTTATTCCTAAATTGCGGTTCAAGTGAATTTACTATTAATTCAGCTTTCTCGCTAATAGTGATGGCGACATTGGTGCCATCTATGAGTGGCGGCAGGCACTCTCTCTTGGTTTTCCTATTATTAGCCGCTCTCCAGAAGGAGCCGTCCTCCACATTCAAATTGGATAAATAGTTGTTCCATCGATTATGGTTATGGAATGCAATCTCATTTTTAATTTTGCGTTTCAAGGCATTAATCTAATTTTCGATTGATGGATTTCTAAGCCTATTGTATTGCTTCCACAATCTATTTCTCTCTTTTATAAGGGATTTAATTTTGTCTGGAAGGTATTCAATTTTTTGGTATGGCCTACTAAATTTGCTATGATCTAACGCTGTGTTAATTATGGAAGTTAGATTATTTTCCTTTTCTTCTAACAGGTTAGGGGTTTTAGCCAATTTAAATGCCTCTTCAGGGATTAATTCATTTATTTTATTACGGAATTTATTCCAGTTAAAGAAATACCTAATTCCCTCATTTTTTTGTGGGAACTGGTCACCATAATATATAATTACTGGGTAATGATCAGAGGGCAATTCCTCCATAATGGTTAATTTCATAAGAGGTTGGACTCCCCTGGATAGCAGAAGATCAATATAGTTCCCATATGAAGGGGCCATAGTGAGTAGGTTTGTCTGGTTTGTAGATCCTAAAATCGGTGTTTGCAACAAGTGATTTAAGCACAATTCCCGAGCTACTATTATAATGGCAGCCCCAACTGTAATGTTTCGCGTTAAAATCTCCAGCTATAATAAGCTTATAGCTGAGCGAGGCTAAATTTTCTATATGTACTGAAAGTAGGGGTTAGTGGTGTAGGGTATGTAGAGCGATATCAGCATGATATCACCGCTGTCAACAAAGTGAAGCTTTACTATTGTCGCTTCGTCAAAATGTACTTCAGGGGTTGGAATACGAGTGTGATTTAGTTTATTTTTGATTAGGATAGGCGTCCCTCCTTGCTGTACATGATGGTCGTTTCTGTAAGTCGCGTAATTTGGCATCCTGAGGGTATGCATTTTGGTTCCTGTATCATAATTATATCAGGATTGTTTTCATCAACGAAAGTTTTGAATTCCGTAAATTTTTTAAAAATGCCGTTGCCATTCCAGCTCATTAATTTTAGATTTTTTATCTCATTAATTGTCATTATTATTTTCTGTTAAGCTGAGTGATTTCAGCTGTATGTTCAATTTATCAGTAGGAAGAATTGTTTTTTCCAGTAATGGTGCAGCCTGCAGTAGTGCAGGGTACGCTTTAAATATTGTATTAACCTCTTTTATAAATTTAATTATTGTGTGGAAATTTTCGAATTGATTATTATCCGGTAAAATATTGAGGTTTGTTGGGGGAGCAGTTTGTTGTAGGAGTGTTGTTTTGGGTGCCGCTACCTGAGCAAACGTTACATTTTCATTGTATAGTTTGGAGTTGCGCTTGCTGTAGGGGGCACTCTTTTGTTTTCATTTATCGGGTTTGCAGTAAAATTCGTCATCGTTAAAGAATGCAGTTTTTTTATTCATGAAGTAAATATTTCACAATGTATACTGGTAGTTAAATTACTTTAGATTGAGATATGGTTTTACATTTTTTTGTTTTCTGATTTTCAGCTAAAATAATATTAATCACTCCGATAAAACTTAATTTTTATAAAAGATATTTTTACACCGAATTTTGCAATTTTATTCCCTTATAGTTTTGTTTCCTAATCTGAAAGGCATATAGATAGGGAATAAATGTGAAGTTAAATGTTTTCTGTCAGAGAGTTATATTTGAATTTCGGAATCAATCATCTTATCAAATAATATATTTACACAGAGAAAAATCCTAAAAGTTACACTGAGACTTACCATCTCAAAGAAGCAGCAATTTTAATTTAAATAATGATTAAATTTGTTTAGTTTACTTAAATTTAAAAAAATAAATTTGCGCAGTTGTAGGAAACTAAAAAATGTATGAAAATAAATTGCATTTCTGTTTATTTAAACTAGTTATCAAATTAAATCATTTGGAGACGGATAGACTTGATTTGTTTAATGAGTTTATGAATGGCCTTTGTTTCTTCTTCTTATTTTTTTTATCAGTAAATGACCATTTTCCAGGTAAATTTTAATACTAAATTACTATCGACAAATAATGCTAATATGTTTCTTTGCCAAACTGAGATTTTCCATTTTGGAAAATCAATAATTGTAAAATTGTAATAAACTTAAGTTTAATATATTATACTAATATTAGAATTATTTTTCCAATGTTTTAACGTATAATAACATTTCAATAATAAATATTTAAAAATAGGTCAATAATTAAACATTTCATCATACTACACATAAACACAATACGTAAAATAATGAACGCAATTAGTGACGGTACTAATGACAACTTTCTGACAGGTAAACATTTAAAAAAGAAGTTTTTCTATCGAATCTTATTTTGATGAATGCAACATTAGTTAAATTATTTTTAGTTAAATATTTTCTCTCTTATATACTTTTGCTTAAGGTAGCTAAGCTGTTTGTGCCAAAATTAAGATTTAGAAATCGCCAATATAACCATTAATTAAATGAATTTAAAAATAATGAAAGAAAAACTGAATATGTTGAAACGATGTAAACTTTAATTGAATTCAAAAGCAATATAATGTTGAATTACGTTTTATAAAAACAATTTAAGAATTAAATAAAATTTATTTACTTATTTATTTTTTGTAATAAAAAAGAATCTTTATTGTAACAGATAAGGATATTAAATTATGTTAGAATTTCACATTATGACTATATAAAACGTATAAGGTTAATTTTGATTGAAATATTTATATGATGTATAGTATAAAATAGTACACATTTTATAGTAGTTCTATTTAATAAGTTCATTGTTGCATATCTTTTTTTATCATTAAAGTTAAACTAAATCCATGTAAACTAAGTCAAACAAATTTTTAAAGTAAATATTGGCAATATAATTATTTTTACCTGTCCACAAAATCATACGATGATTCTTTTTAATAATGAGAAGTTCGAGAAGATTTCTACGGGTTATGCCTAAAGCTTGGTAAATGACCCCTGAAGAAAACACAAACAGAATTTTGCCAATTGAGATTGGATATCATTAAGATTTATCTAGGGACATTTTAACATACTTTAGAGATACCAGCAAAAGGTCCTTTCTACTGGAAATAAATCGTATTTAAGACCTGTTCTTGACAAAGAGGGGAACTTCTTGCTACTGCCTTTCGAAAGTTACATGGCAACCTTGGTAAAATTGAAATTAAAGCACATGCTTAATTTTGAACAATAAAATATTTTAGAATTATGTAAAATTATTTTATCATTAAAAATCAGGGTAAAATATAGAAATATATATTAAAATTACCTTGAGTTAATATATTATTCATTATTTTCTTGAGTTGGTAATATTTTTAGTACTTCAAAATGAGATGAAATATGTTTTTGCAAACGAATGCAGAATAAACTATTTATTTTATAACAATATTATTAAAATATATATTTTCTAAAATTTCTTATTATGGCTAGTTCAATGAAGAAATCGAAATTATCCGAAACACACGTAGTAGCAGAGAATTTCAAGCTTGTTGGACCGATAGATACGGTATGATTGAAAAGGACAGTAAAGCAATTTGATTTTTATGTTCTAAAACTGTAGTCTGAAAAACATCTTCAGTATTATGAAACAAACCATAAATTTAATCTCGATCGAAGTGTAGAAGAGCAAAAGGAGTATATATCATGTGCCTTATAAAATAAAAGTGCTCAAATTACTTCTTTAATGAAATATATTGGAACTCACTCAAACACCACTGTTGTCAGTTATCAAGTTTAAAAAACTATTGCTCAATATGCGAAAACTTTTAATGAAGGTGAATTTTTAAAGGATGTTTGACTGCAATGTGCACCACACTTATTCGATGATTTAAAAAACAAAGAAGAATTTATTCAAATAATCAAACACATGACGAGATAGCAAGGAACACAGTGAAAGGGAGAATTTTGGGTAAGGCGGAAAATGTAAATTATCAACAAAATTCATATAGTCTTATGATTTTCTGTCCATTTGCCTTGACGAGTCTACGACGTAACAGGCTCTGCTCGCTTAGCAACTTTTGTACATTATTTTGATCAAAACAATATTAAAGAAGAGTTAATAAGTTTATCAACACTAACAACAACAACAAAAGGATTAGACATTTGTAATGCAGTTATAGTTGCTTTGAAAAAAAAGAGAAATATGTCCTTCTAAAATTGTGTCAGTTACAACTGATGGTACCCGCAGCTTAACTACACGGGAAAATGGATTTATAAATTTATTTACGAAACGTTTTGAACACACAATTCTTGATTTTCATTGCATTATTCGCTCGCAAGCGTTATGTGGAAAAACAGGGTTAAAATGTTTGATGTTATTTTGAGTTTGTGTGTGTAACAAAATTAATCAACTTTATATCAGCCTGAGCATTAAATAAAAGAAAATTTCAAGCATTATTAAGCGAAGTAAATTCATCGTAGAATAGCTTACTTTTATACAATAATGTATGCTGATTAAGCAGCGGAAATGTTTTGCAAAGATTTGTATGTTGTTTGGAGGAAATAAGATTATTTCTAATTAATGAGAACATTATTGACCCCCATAAAAACAATTATTGGATGTAGAAAGGCTAGCAAAGTTATATTTTTTCATCGATTTATGCTCATACTTAAATGAATTAAATATAAAACTACAAAGTGTTTAGTAAAACAGTTACATTATAATGTTTGACTTAATCAAAGTGCTCGAAGTCAAATTACAGATTTTTAATCGTGGTATACTTTTAAATTCAAATAAATATTTTCCAAATAAATTTTTTTTTCTGAAAGTGTATGTTATGAAAAGCCAAATGAGTCATTAATGAAAGAATTTTCAATGGATATTCAATCCCTGATTCAGAAGTTTTCTACAAGAAATTTACGCAATTTAAAGAATTTGAAGAAATTTTAAAATTTATTTTATATTCTGATACAATACCATTTGAAAAATTAAATTTTAAAGTCCTTGAGTGGTTAAATTTTAATGAATTAGAAATGGAATTTGTTGAATTTCAGTCAAGTACATATGGAACCAAAAATTTGTTGAGTTAAGAAATGATTTAGAAATAATTGAAAGTAATCTATTATTGGATAAATAGATAAAATTGCAGAAGCTGAAATTCTAACTACATAGAATTCAATTCTTGACACGTTTAATTGTTTAAAAATAATGGCAAAGCAATTTTATCAATATTTTCATCGACGTGGGCATGTGAATTTCACGTCGATGAAAATATTTATGTTATAAGGATCTTTTTAGATAGATCGACTGTGTCAACAAAGATTTTGGAATTATAAAAGTCAAAAACTGAATGTCTATTAAGAAAATGTCTACTAAGATAAGCAAGATCAGAAGAATCTAAGAGATTAATTGCTCAAGAGAGCATATTTGGACACTTAATTCAAGGTAAGGATGAAGATTCTAATAGCCAAGGGGTATCTGTGAATCATTTAATTGTAGGGAATGAAAGGTTAGATTGTGATAGGATAAAAAAATTTTTATGGCTATTGGAAACCATTGGAATTAATGGGGATAAAGAAAGGTCTCTATCAGACAAGGACATTTTGGAATGAATTTAAGGTTAAGAATTACACTTATTTTAACATGTTATTATTTTAACTGAAAATTACAGGTGACTTAAAATTTAAATGGAAAATTTTAAAAATTGAATGATTACAACGTCTTGGGATATACATAAAAAGGACGAGATTAAAAACTGAATTTGATTTCAATTAATTTAAAAAATTGTGCAAAATACACTGATCGTCTTCCGTAATATCCATTTTAGTTTTAAATTATGAGAAAAATTTTTTAAAGTACACAAGAAATGGAAAAATATATAGTATTTAGGTTTTTAAGTGACACATCAACAAACTGCAAATATATTCATCGACAATGTGTGTTGAATTTCAAACTGAACTTTATAAGACTAAAAGGAGTGGGTTTTAAGGTATACAAAAACTGGATTCTCTTATCAAACTAACCTCCCCCTCTCTGACTAATCTTTATTCACATTCCTAAGATACTTGTTCCCATGATTGAATATTCCCAGAAACGCATGATTCGCTATCAGTATCCTTTTCTCCCTATGAGTATGCTTTTATGTCTACATTGTTTGCTTCTACAATCAGCTTACTGATTCACTCTGACAGGCACAGCACAAGACTGTGGTCACTTTAGGATTGCTCACATAGTTGTAAACATATAAACCCTCATACTTGCAGATAAAATCACTCTGTTAAACTTTGGTTAGCATAGTTTTTATAAGTATATTTTAAAATAAGTTTCCTTAAATTTTATATTTGAAAAATGTCGATCTGAAAATAATTTAAACGTAGAATATCATGATGATTGCTTTACCGAACAGGAAGCTACTTCTTTTCTAAACGAGATTTTAAAATTGGATTATGAAGATGCAGTTGTTAAAATTTACGGACGTACATACAAGTCTTTCAGAAAATTTACAGCATATGGTGACGTGGGATTAAAATATGTCTTATCCGGAAATGCGATTCCAGCTAAAGAATGGACACCTCTTCTATTAGAAATAAAAAAGACTGTAGAATTTAAAACAGGATGTGAATATAATTATGTGCTCATTGATTTATATGAAAATGGAAATTTAAGAATCGGGCAGCATAAAGATGATAAGTCTTGCCTGGATCCTGATACATCAATCGCGACTGTTAGCTTGGGTGCATGCAGAAAAATGATTTTTCAGAGAAAGAAGTATTCTCCTATTGCCCTTCCACTGAAGCATGGGTCTTTGCTAATCACGAAAAGGCCTACACATGAATTGTATTCTCATGGCATACCTCCACAACCAGAAATTAAACAACCAAGAATAAGTTTAACATTTCGACGCATACTTGAAACTGTTCCACATCAGTCAAAAAAACGTATAATTGTTCATTTCCAAAATGATGATGGAATACCTGCAAATGACTGGATGGAGCGGTGACTGGATATGCAAAAACTTGACGAAATTTCCTTACCAACATTTTCTTTAAGATATGATGTGGAAGTGCGAATTCAATTATTTCGCGGGAATGTGTTGGTGCATATTAGAAAATATGTCATTAATAAAAATAATGAAACTTATCCTACGAAGGAAGATGTAGCTTTCACTTTGACTACTTGGTAAAAATTTTCTCAAAAAATATTTTAAACAAATTTAGTGTATAAAATGCATCATTTGTAGTGAATAATTCTCTAATAAGCATTATTACTTCTGGATATCTTCAACTACAATTAATGGAATCAATTTCAACAAATAATTTTCAGTTGAAAAATGCATCTATGCAGCTGAATGCAAGTCAAGTGAAACTGTTGCGAGGCTTTGTTGGAGATAAATCTAATGAGCTGTTAAAGTTTTTATTCGCTGTAGTCTTACGGGACGAAGTAATGAATAAAAAGAATTTTGATACACTCGGGGATTAAACTAATTTCACAGAGATAGAATCTAAATAGATGACATCTTTCCTGAAATGCTTAAAGCATCACATTTCGCATAAAATGCGTGAAATTTTTAATTGTAGAGGTTATATAGTACAGTTTTCCTCAGTTTAATCACGATTGTGTTTTAATGACTGATAAGGCTAAATTTGAACAGTTTGGTCAAGAAATTTTTCTACTAATTGATATAAAAGAACTTTTGAGGAATAGTGTAAAATTTCGGGTATAAACAAAAAAAAAAAAAAAAAAAAAATTGATAAATTATCTGTTAACAATGTTGATAGTCTAATCTATTCTTCATAAATTGCATTTATGTTTATGTTGAATTTGATGTGGTGAAATGTAAAATTTTAAGTATTCATTAAATTTTTGAACCTTATTTTATTGTATAATGTTTATTTGTATTATTAATTCTTTATAGCAGTTTTTTATTTTAAATGATTGTAGAAACAAAATTGTTTTTTCAGAAATTTTTTTTTTAATTTGTCAGTGTGTTTAGATATATTTCTGAAATTGAAAATGATAAATGAAAATTTATATATTAATTTAGGATACAAATAAATAATTTAAATAAATGAGACATAATATGTGTAAATACGAGAAAATAATTTTTATTAATATGATATGAATTCTTTTACAACTGGTACTTCATGCTTTACAATTAGTTTGTCATATTGAATTTTTCTTTTCTTACGAGGAGGTATGGAAGTAAATATTTATTTTTTATGTAGTGATGAGGAATATTTAGTTCATTTATTGTCGTTAAAAAATCATTCTTAGAATTATATTCGTTTTCTTTTTATTTGTGAAAAGTACATTAAAGATATCCGCTATGTTAGAATTTTTATATTTTTCCCCTTTAAAAATAATTTCTCCTTTTTTATTCTAATACACAATTGAAAGGAACGCTGATAGTAATTCTAGTAGTGTTTTTGCTTTGTTCTTCATAGAAAAGGGTACGGAGTTCAAAATTATTGAAGTGTAACTATCATTCACTGTTCCGTTGACATTCTTGGGTGTGTTTTCATTATTTACAGAGTTTTCTCGAGGGGAGAATTTTTCTCTTTTTTCACAGGTGCTTCAGATGGAATGTTTATTTCTTCTTTAAAACAGGCGACCAAGGTACGTTGTAATTTTCCATTTTTATTTTCTTTTGCAATAGTTCAGCATTGTACCCGGTCATACGAGCACGTTTTACTGGAATGCTAGAACTACGCGTTTTCCTATAACGTGGAATTGATATAACAAGTTATCGGAGGATTTATTGTATTAAATACACCCACGCTTCCTCAGACGAACTAGAAGACTCCACATACGAGTCAGAAAACTATTCTTAACGTTAACTTTCTTCCACAATTAGTAATGGCGTATAAAAATTTTTTATTATGAAGTTAATGAAATTTATGAACTATATGTTCCGAAAAGTTTGGACTTAAAATTATGAGCCAGCTTTAGAACTTTAAAAATTTTTTTAATCCTATTCCCTTTTAGACCTTAGAAGCCTTATAAATATTTTTTTGAACCTAAAATGCTTTTAAAATCTAAGGTGCTTATTAAACTTGTATAAGCTGCCTGCCTGTATATAGTTATCAACTTTCGTATCATGCTATTTTTTTCATTATTAAGTGTTCATACTATTTATAATACTTCTTTCAATGTATATAATGTTTTTAATGCCATAATTACCCTAGAAATTGTTAACTGTCTTTTCAATGATTGTAAATTGTTTTTCCATTGTTTTTGTTGTATGTGTCATCATGTTATATTTTATTTTTAACTCAGAAAAAATTTCTAATGCTTTTGTTTGATGTTCAACACAGGGCTTAAAGCTTCTTAAAATGTTTTGTAACTTCTTGCTACCAATTTGTAAGCACAATTTCTTTGCCTTGTTAAATGCTAAGATGGTGGCGCCCTCACGGACCTCGCAGATGTGTGGAACATACTAGGTGTCGGAGAGACGGCATCCCTTAACCTTAAGGTACAGTCTGGAGTCTCCCCAAACAATTATGTATGTATGTATTATATACAACTTTTATATTAAATGAAAGGAATAAAATTTATTAAATGGTATCCTTAAATGAAAGTGAAAGGTTATTTTTATGTTAAAGAAGGAGATGCATCTAAAAAATATTTGGTAAAGCTTATCAAAAGTTAATTTAGAAATATTATACAATTATGAAATATTGAAGAAATAACTGAGAAAAAATGTTTTAAGAAATTTAATTATTTTATGTAGTTTTCAAATTTTAATTTACATATTTTCTATGTAACTAAAATAAAAATGTTGCAAATGTTTTATTATTTAATTTTTAATTTCATTTTTCCTTTATATGCATAAACTCTATCATACGAACAACACAAAAAATTGGATATTGTAACCCGTGTCATTTAATTAACTTTCATAGGCCACGTTCTGTTCTCAGGATTAGATTACATTCTAATTATCCCATCACTAATCTACGCTCTAGAAAAAAGAAGAAGAAGAAGAAAAAAAAAAAAAAAAAGAAACAATAGGATGTCTTTTTAATGAATAAAAATTGTAAGCATTCGAGTTGGTTGTAAAATGTAAAGATTCCAGGTTGTCTGTAAATACAAGGAAACAGCGTTTACAGACAATCTGGAAATGTGTCTGATGTGTAGCACCATCTTTCGGCTTTATTGTACATAACTCTAATGAAATGATTACTTGGAATACTATTATTCTAGATGTGTATTTGTTGTCTGGTTCCATTTTTGGAACCTGGAAAAGTGTTATTGCGTTCATTTTATTTTGTGTAAATATATATTAAATAAAAAAGAGGAAAAAATATATATAAACGATACAGTATGGAATAATAGTGAATTAAAAAATGTGTTTTAATTCAATAACATGGAAAAGAAAGAAAAGAAAAAAAATATAAATTAATAGAAAAAAAACCTGTTACAAATAAAACAAGAAAAATAATAAAATATATTTACGAGGGTCACTCTGAAATTTTTGAGATACAACTAGGTTTTTAAAGTTATACTTTCAAAATTTTAGGTGTGTTCACAAAGTAGTCTCCTCCAGCATTAATGCACTTTTATAGACGAGTTTTCCACAGATTAAATGCCTCAAGCTATTCATTTCTTGGAATAGATGAAAAAAAGCATTTATAGCCACAGCAATATCTTCTTTTGAATGAAAACGACGTCCACGTAAGTTCTTTTTTAGATTAAAGAATAACCAAAAGTCGCATATAGATAGATCAGGTGAATTCGGTGGATGTTTTATCACTTTAATTTGTTTTTGTTTAAGAAACTCAACTGTTAATTCGGCTGTATGTGAAGATGCATTGCCTTTGTGAAGCATTAGTCCCCTAACATTCAGTTCTGGTAGAATTTCTGGAACCTCAACTGTTAATCCGGCTGTATGTGAAGATGCATTGTCATTGTGAAGCATTAGTTTCCTAACATTCAGTTCTGGTAAAATTTCTGGAAACTCAACTGTTAATCCGGCTGTATGTGAAGATGCATTGTCATTGTGAAGCATTAGTTTCCTAACATTCAGTTCTGGTAGAATTTCTGGAAGACATTTAGTGGTATACCAGTTTGCTATTACTGTCTTGTGTCCTTCCAGCTTGTTGGATTTGACCAAACCCGTACTTCTGAAGAAAACGGCATACATCACTTTTTTCAGCGTGCGTTGTTTTTTAACCATTGTCGACTATCATCTTCAAAGACCCATACTTTGCTTTCTTGACGTGTTTGAACGTCAAAAAACGGTACGTTTCATCAACTGTTACAATTTTAGAAATTATGCGGTGGCCACCATCATTTAGCAATTTAAGAGTTTCTTTACTGATTCTGACACGCTACTCTTTTTGGTGCTCAGATAGATTATGGGGAACCCAACGGCAAACTACTTTTTTCATATGTAATTCTTCATGAATGATTTTGTGTATGGCTGCGGATCCAATGTTAAATTCCTTCTGTATCATTTGATAGGTACAGCGATTATAATCCATTAACATTTTTCGTATGGCAGACACATTATCCGGGATTACTGTCGACGGCGGCCTTTCTGTGTGTTCTTCATCCTGAAGAAAATTGTGACCTCTTCTAAATTCTCTAAACCATCTGAATACAGTAGCACGAGCTGGAGAAATCACCAAATGCTAATTGCAACTGTTGTACGCATTCTTCTTGATTTAATCCTGCTTTAAAATAGTAGAAAATCATAGCGCGAAATTTTTATCGTGTCTACTCCATTTTCTCTTCTGTTTAAAATTTATTCTACGCAAAAACAAGTTGAAGTAAGTCAGTAACAAATCGTCTTCGGTGTTAAAATACTTTGTAGTTTAAAATTAAAACGTTATTTTTTTTTGTAAATTCTTGTCTGTACGTACCTCAAAAATTTCAGAATAACCCACATATTTATATGTATACAGGAAATAAGGAAAAAAAAATGAGTGAAAGCCTTGTTCTCTTTGTACAGTTGTTTTACTAAGATATCATAATTAAATATGTATGATGAATCATATCATTACTCATTGCTACTATAAACATTGTGATACCACACAAAGTACTACTAGTTTGGGAGCACTTGCCTTAGATTATTATTTAGTTGGAACTTATTTAATATTAAGAAATATGTGTATTTTGGAGATTATTAGGTGTGTGTTAATGTGCATTTTTATTAAAATAATGGGGTAAATGGCCTAACGGCTTTTTTCCTTTTAAATATCAAACATAACCTATCAACCATTAGACCTAACTTCTTAAATAATATAAAAAATATATGTTAGGAATTGCCCTAATACAGAAAGAAATCTCTTGTAACTGATTAATCCTCCCACATTACAAACCTTCTCAAACTAATTACCATTCAATTAAAATATTTTATTCATATAATTCGAAAATTAAACTAAATTGAAACAAAAAATTAAAGGGATTAATAGTTTGAAAAATAAGGATTATTTTTTTATCATATCTAATTTTATATTTTAAATCATTGGATGATTTATATAGAAAATCATTGAAAATTTCTATTAAGTAATTTTAAAATTTCTTAGAACAGATTAATTAATTTAGATTATTAAGAAATATTAATTCTGAAAAAAAAAATATAAATAGAAACAAATTAGAAATTTTTATATTGTATGAAAATATATAAATTCGAAATTTTTTTAAAGAAAAACTGTTTGTAGAGGAAATAACTTATGTTTCTCAGCCTCTTACTAGAAATTAAGGCAAGACATAAAATATTTACAATTAATGAAATAAAAAGTTTTATTTTTTTATAGATTATATCACGTAAGTTCTTTTATTAACACAGCTAAATTAATGCTTATTTATAAATGATATAAATTATGGTTAGCGTTATTAATTATTTTAAGGAATTACATAAAATATTATTGATTTAAATATATATACTTACTATTATTTATTATACAATATTGTTATTCAATTTATTTTTAAACTTATAGTGACTTTGTAATTATTTTTCAGTCCCATAGATGTCAGCACAAAACTCAACTGGTAATTTATTGGTAGCTTCAATAAATACAAATCTAATGCCTGTAAAGGATGTGCAGTTAAAAATTAAATAAACACTCACACGAATAGAAAAGAATAAAGCTTTCAATTTTTTTAATATGTTATAAATATTTTTAAATATATAGAGGTAGCCAAATTATTTATTTTTTGTTATTTCACGGTTTTTTTAATATTCAGTTATTTAAATAGGTGTGACTCTCTCTCTCTCTCTCTCTCTATAATATGTTACTTAATTTTCATAAATTTTTACACCACTTTCAAATAAATAAATAAATAAATAAAATAAAACTTTGCTTCTTTAGCTAAAAATCATGTAACTATAAATAGAATATATGTGAAATTAAATGTTCTTTTGTCGGTTAAATATAATTTTCTATATCGATTGCCTCATCATACTCTTCGAATTATAGCCACAAAAAAGTGGAATTTTCAATTTATTTAATAAAATTAAGTTAATTTAATTAAAAATAATTTACAGAAAATTAATTAATTTGCACAGTTATAGGAAATATATAATGAGACAGATACTTTAAAAATATAGCATTTTTATTATTATTATTATTTTTTTTTGATTCTGATTATCGAATTAAGATATTTTCAGAGTAAGCGATTTATGTGTTTATGAATGGTTACACTCAAAAAAATTAACAAAACAGCTTTGTTTATTTATAGGAAAATGAGCATTTTCCAGGTAGGTTTTAACAATAAATTACTATCGACAGATGATGTTAATATTTTTCTTTGTCATACTAATGAGATTTTTCGCATTTTGGAAATCTCACCTATTAAGATTATTTGTAAGAAACCTCAAAGGGTGTGCTAAAAAATGTGTTTAGACAATGGCGATATAAAGTATACGGTGGGAGAGACCAATAATGTAAGCAAAATTATAAGAAACACAATAATTAAACACAGAAAGAAAATTGTAATTAATCTGATTGCTAAAATTTTCCAATCAAATTACTGTGATTTGCAAGAAACCTCAAAAATGTGACGTGGTCAATCAAGCAATTGTTAGATAAATTAAAATTTTTTTAAAAAAATGCGAAAAAAAAATTAACTCAGAAATATTAATGGATGCTTAAAACTAAAAATAAAAAATAAAATAAATAAATAAAATAAAATAAAAAATAAAAATAATTAAATAAAATAAAAAAGCACGAACATTATAGTAAACCCTTTACACATTTTTTTAAACTTTATTAAATTAGATTTATATTAATTTTAATTTATTTTATCAATAAAATATAACTGCAATCTACAGATATCAATACGCCATTCCAAAGATATCCATGCATCATCCCATAAATAACTTGCATTAATTATTTAGAAGATTAATCTTCCATATTTGAGGTGAGTTATAGCCAAGTTGCTCACATTTGGCGGCATAAGCGTACATATCGCCAAATGAAAATGCCAGCAGAATTTAAAATGAAAAAACACAAAACCGACACCGAAATTAAAAAAATATATATATATATATATATATATATAATGATTTCTTGACTAATAGCTCTGGAAAGTGTTATCGTCTCATAATCATTTGTGACCAGCGTTGTAGTTATCCAACATGTTAAAGCATGAAATGTGAAAAATAGCTCAATTTAAAAAATAATAAAGGCTTAATAAATAAAAAACATTATAAACTTAACAATATTTATTTTTTTATAAAATTTGTCTAGAGATGGACATCGCATAGCATACCTGTTGGATAGCATATCCAATATCAGGATTTCGAAATAGATTCTCGGTTTTATAGAATAAAATTCAAAAATTTGAAATACTAATGACCAAAAACAGAGTGCTTACCAACAAAATTGTTGATTCAAAATCTGTATCCTTATCGTAAAAAATACTCATCCGGAAATTACAACACAGGGCAAAACCAATAATGAAAATTGTACCTAGTAAATTAATATATAAACTGTTATATTAATATAAATTGTTAAATAATATAAATTAATAAAAGTTAAGTGCCTAGTATATTAATATAAATAGTGCTGTTTTTAATTTTTTATTTCGTGAGAACTTATATTACTGCAATTTCAAAAACAAAATTCAAAACTTATAAAGAAAAAAATCACAATATGAGTAAAAAGATTAAAATCGGTTTTGAAATATTCGTCGAATTTTTAATACGATTATAATTTGAATTTGGTACTAATATTTTCTTTTCTTTTTTTCCATAAGAATTACAAAATAAATTTTTAAGGAATTTAACTTTTTCTATGATTTGCAATCAATTTGTTTTATTAAAAAAAACCCTGCAAATTTCATCATATATAATATTAATATTTCCAAATAAAAATCAAAATAAATGAAAAAAAAATCTTTTTTATCGAAATAAATTTTTTTTCTTTTTATTATAAACTTAATTAAATGTGTGTAAGAAACCAATAATAATGTATTTAACGTAAGATTTGTTGTTTTACAAGTATTATTACAATTTTATCTATAAATTTTATCATTAATTCTGGTAGTACTTATGGTTTTTCGTTTAGTGCAGGAGAAGCGTTGAGAAGCATTCTTTTCACTTAAAGTTAAGACCAGCTTTTGTCTGACGGAAGGAAGCTTCATTATGAATTGATGCGTTTTAAAAAATGAAATAAAATCATCGGGGACATAACATAAAATAAAAATCTTTCAAAAGTGTTTTTTGAAGTCATAAAATTACAAATTACATTAATATCTACAATAAGTAGCATTTTCAAGATAGTTATTTGAGAACATCCTGGAAACGTGTAATTATTGTGGTCCACTATTCTTAAAATCTGCTCTACACTCTAATAATATAACGTTTGAATAATAAATCATTCCAAATTGATAAAAACAATTCGATACTCTTTTTTTATAAAATGCACTAATAAAGATTTCAGAATGATAAATGTGGGGCGGTTCAGAGAAAATTAATCTAAATATTCTAGAATCTAACTAAAAAGAGCACAACGTACACTTATTGTTCTTACTGTTTCAGAAATTTTTAAACATATGAATTTGATATGAAAATACTTAAAAATATATGCAACAGAATTGTGATGAATCTTTATTTTAATATTTATAACATATATTGGATGCGCAAAAGTGATTGTTATGGAAGAAATCCTTATATAATAACTAATATAAATATCATAAATATAATTAATTGCCTTCGATAATTTATTTATATATTTCTTCTATTTACCTTTACTTTTCTTTCTGAAATCATTTAAAATTACGTATTTATAAGATTAAAATAGAAACAAGTGCCTAGTAATTGTAAATTAATATAGACAAAACACAATTTAAAAATCAATAACACATTTAAAACAAAACTTAAATCAAAGATTAAGACAATTAAAATGCATAGGGAAAATGTTTTCATCAATAGAAAGATAGTCATTATACAAATTAGACAAAAATTTTTTTCTGATAGATTTTTTTCTAAAGATTTAGACTTCTGCATGAAGTCAGAAGTCTAAATCTTTTTCGAAAAGTGTTTGTACGTAAAAGAAAGATGCATAGGAATGTTTTAAAAATACATAAAAAAATAAAGTAAATAGCACAACAAATCAATGGAAAAATTCCAAAGTAAACGAAAAAAACTTCAAAGCATTAAGTAAAATATATACCAAAATAATTTATATAAATCAAAAGTAAGAAATAAAAGAAATATCAAATATTCAGCGCATATCAAAGCTTTCATTTATTTAAAATGGGGGAAAACATTTAGTTACTAAAGGTTATGTAAAGGTAAAGTTTGAAAAGTTATGAGGTTAAATCACTTATATAAGTTTAAAGACAAAAATATTTTTATCAAATTTATTTTAAATTTCGTAGAAAGCAAGAAATTGTTTGTAAAATTGAAGCATTGAAGTTAATTTAAAAATTTAAAGTTAAATTAATTATATATAGAAAAATAATGATATAAATGTATCTATGTTATGTGAAAAAAAAAGTTTTTTTTTTTTTTTTTGCAAGTTGTTCAGTACTTGCATATCCTTTTTATTGTTGTGAAAACCACGCCTTACTTCAATTTTACAAATAATTTCTTGCTTTCTACGAAATTTAAAATAAATTTGATAAAAATGTTATTGTATTTAAACTTATAAGTGAAAGTTTAATTTGATATCTAATGAAATTATAATTACTGCAATTATTGTTACGATTCAATTCACTAATCATCACACTCGCATAAATTTTTAAAAAGGTATACGAGTTTCTATAGATTAATTTACTAACTTTAAAATTAAAACATTAAGTTTTATATCAAAAATATTAATATAAATAATAGAGAGTCATCAATATTAATAAATTGATGACAAAATTCAACTATATTGTTAAATATATTAGTTTTAATCAGTGAAATTTCATTAGAATAAATTAAAGGAGAAATATCATTAAAATGCAAATTATTAACATACCAGAAAGCTATGATATTGATCAAAGAAACTTTTTTCAAAAATGGCAAGTAGACTTGAAAAACAAATATTAGAAACTTATGGAATGCCATAGCTGAAAATGAAAATATCTTCACCCTTACATATTGTTATAACTGGATAATTGTTATAACAATTTCTCTTGGCCATTTTCTGATGACAAAAGCCTCTTAGCAATCACCTCCGGTTAATTGGAGGTGCGGTCATGAAAAGGGTCGGCCTCTGAGCTGCTGAAAATTTGATATTCAGTGAAGATCTCTGAAGTAATGAATGTATCAACGTCCATTGGATTCCAAACAGCAAGGAAGCCTTCTTTGTTCTGGAGGTGCAGACTAAACAAAGTGGAGAAAAGCTATGACTAAGAACTTCATGTCTGCTGAGCAGTCTGGAATCGGTTTTGACTTGGGCAGGTGATTGTTATGTATTCAGTGTATACAATAGTTTCTTGTTTTATATTTGATGTCAACTCCAGAAGCAAAGTTATTCATATTTATAGATAAATTATTAAAATCACTCTCGAAAACGAGAAATACCACGATAATTTATCTCTGTTTAGAATTTCATTATATTTGATTAATTGTGTTTCTCTTTATTCTTTTTGATTTCGCTTGATTTCACATGTATAACGGTAGGATGCAGGCCTATTATTGCTGCAAAACATTAGTAGACTTTTCTGTGTTCGATCCTTTATACAATAACAATATTCGTCGGATACTGTAGTTTGGTTGTGTATCGGTACTAGGTATCGCTTTTCATTTAAAGTTTCTATGTTTTGCATGTTGTAATTGAATTAGCAGTCTTCCACGTATCTATCTTAGAGTTGGTATCTACCTGTCAACAACCTGGTAGAAATCTTTGTAGTTTAGAAGAGGAACCTCAATACTTGGCTTGGCAATATCTTCCAACTGAAATAATATGTCATTTTAGTTGGAAGGCACTGCAATCATGACCACTTAAATGTACGCAGCCGTCTACAATGAAAACGATGGTTGCATCAGGATTTCGACTCGCTACATTTCTATTTCAGAACAGCTCTCTTGCAAGTTAGGGGACATCAGCCGCTGATAAAAAAAGTTGAACAAATGTTACCAAGTAAATAAATGCTACTATTCTACAATTTAATTAACGCACTTTATATACATCAGTTTTCTGTAAAAAAATTATCCTGTTTTATCCCACTACATCGTTAAATTTTATGCAAGTTTTAATGTCCAATTGTATGATCGGGTCATTTATGGACGTTGAAACATCAATAGATTATGAAGAAGTGTCTGGTTTGACCCCTGATTCTCATGGATAATACGTCAAATTAAACTATTTTACAGTGCGCTGGTATATTTCATGCAATCTTCATACAGGGTATTAGGCTCCTCTTTAACATTTCACCGATTTTCACTAATTTATATATAAATGTTACTATGATTTAATTTGTCAAGGGGATACTTCCGATATTTCAGCTTTGTACATCTCTTTTTTTTATTCCGTAGGATTTTTCTCTATGTAGTAAAACATGTGCGTTTTTATTGTTTTCTTTACTACATACTTTATACTTTTATTTTTTTACAACTTTTAGGTGTAAAACATATGTTGTCACATAACTGTGTTAACATATGTTATCACATAACTCATAATAAGAATATGCAAATTATGGAATTAAAATCTTAGTACGTCAGGTAGTAAATATTAGATTCCAGATAACTTTGCAATACGCATCATATTTGATAATTTTGCATTGTTCACGCATTCTTTATGAGTCTTAAGTGAAAATTAGCATCTGCATTTAAACTCATTTTAGTTTCATAATTTTATTTGCAAATGTTAGCATGTTCTTCGATTTATTAAGACGAGAGCGTTGTTTCGATATTTAAGTCTTGTAAGATCATTTTTATTTATTCTGTCAATTTTTGTATTTTACGAATTCGCAAGTCCGTGTGTAAGATTTTGCAAATTATGTCATTAACATTAATATTTTAAATAGGAGGTTTGATTCCTATTACTGCTGAAATAATAATCGTATTTTTCACTTTTGCATAGGGTATACATGTTTTATGCAACCTGAAAAGAAAATGAGCGTCCTCTTCTAAACTTTCTTAGACGTCCCAATTTTAATTATGAATAAATTGCCATGTTATTCCTATTCCAGAAGACAAGAAAAAAAAACATTCAGGCAATTCAGATTTGTGTGACATTTTTCTTTATTTTGCTTGATTTTTTAACAATGTGGTTCGAATTCAGAAGCCCAACAGAAAGATTACTCCAATCATGGTGTTAAGTCCTTAATACAATAGGTAGAATTTTCTGAATTCGATTCTGGGTACCATTTAAGTACGTATCGTATTTAATAATTTGCCATGGAAATTTAATTGAATTTAACTTAATTTCAGTTTGATTTGAATATTTTACAATTTAGTTCCGAAACACATATCATTAATCTTAAATATTAATGTCTGCATACAAGAACTTCAAATGACTAAGAATTATAATGAACACCTTTATGTTAAACAACTCTTTTGAAACAAAGAATTTATGTTAAAGTATTTTTGACGTAATCCTGAACTTCTATATTTTGTCCTTGAAGGTATTTTATGTAAAAAAATATAATTTAGCTGCATAAAATATATATTTTAAAAAATTATTCCGAACTCAAGCGAACAAATACCCAACAATTAGCTGTCATAGTTACATTAAAATACTCATTTTTCTATTGTTTAACAACCCCCCCTCCACATTATTCATTTACATTACTTAATACGAATCATAATATGCCTAAAAATTATAACAAATACTAATTACTTTAATTTAATAATATAAAATATTCATAACTGGTTTCAAATACATATTTTATGAAGAATTTAACTGAGATAAGCGCATATCTATTCATGTTTATAAAGGTAAAGGCATATTAATTTAGAACATGTAAAATATAATTCGTATTGTATAACGTAATCTTATCTTTGCTTTCCACATGTGTAAAAGATAGTTTTAATTCCCTTTTCTCTCTCTCTCTCTCTCTCTCTATATATATATATATATATAATAACGAAGGAAACTAGGTGACTAACCCTTAACCACAGCAAAGCCGGAAATTGTTACTCATTTGTCGTGATCCGATAGGCACCTGTGAACCAAGTCATGGAGACGAGCAGCATTACCAACGCCTTGCTACCACAAACAGCTTTTATAGGGTGGGACATATTCATTCATCTCAGAAAAAATACAGTGGAACACATAGAGAAATTAATGTCCATGCCCGGACCGGGATTCAAACCCGCGACTCAGAGCCTGGAGCGCTAACCACTCAGCAATCAATAGCTTTTTTCTAAACTATAAACAATTATGAAAATAATTGATAAATAAACTTACATAAAATTAAGAGCATCAAATAATTATTAAATTTATAGAAACGATTTCTTTAAAATTTGAATATTTTTCTATACATTTAACATTGAAACTTTTTTGCATATTTTTGACGAAAGCCTAGATAAGTTAAAGTAATTTTATTGATGATGAATTATTGATATTATCAAGAGGTCACGATGACCTGGTTGGTTAGGATTCTCGTTATCGGATAGTAGTCAGTTTGAATCCCGACTTAATCGAAGGATCTTTATGCTCACTAAAGTTGGTTGGGTATGTTAAAACTGGGCATGGTAACATTGTTTTTCATGTAAAGTGATACCTCTGGGAATGGTAGATCAAGATGGGGAATTTTCTGCTTGGTTCCTGCCTCTAAATTACGGAGGATTCACTCACTTTTAGTCAAACGATAACACACCTACAGCGGTTGTCCTACTATATAAGTTAACAAAGGTTTTAATAGTTCTCTTCACACAAAATTACAATAAGGAACAATTTTTTTAAAAAAAATTATACTTATTATAAAACATTATATACATGAACTATCATTATTTTCTTTACAAGCGTATCATTTTAGAAGAATCCGCTTAAGAATTATCTTTACATAAATCAATGCTCTTAAAGTAGTAAACATAAAGCAGTTAATTTATTAAAGGAAAATTCGCGACAGCAATCTAAAAATTTTATGCCTATTAATAAATTTTAAATTTGTGCCATTGAATTCCTTATTTTCTGTTTCGATTTTCAACAAACTATAATTTTATATAAGTTTTTAAAAATATTTTTTTAATTTTCGTATGATACCTAATTATATTCTTAAGTAAATTAGTTATGTGGAAATCATAGATCTATATATTTTAAACAAAGAACAATTTTAGTAATCTAAAATAGTTACATAACTAACAGTAAATCATAAAAATATATTTGTTTACACTTGCTTCAATTAAATATCAACATATTTGTGACATTATAAAATGCATAATCTATTTACAGAATTTCAACTTTTTAATGTATGTGTATTTCCGATATTCTATGTAGTTATGTGCAACATTCTACAAACATTTTGTCAATATCCTGAGTTGTTTTTACCATAAATAATCAGAATTCAATGTAAAAAATTATTAACAACATCATCACATAGAATACAACTCACGTTATGCTTCTTCTCTCAATTGCAAGTGGATTAAATCTTTTTCCCTTCAGTTTTCTTCAGTATTAAAAACCACTATTTTTATACTGACTTTAAAATTACTCAGTACTTCACCGGACATGGGAAAGTCAACAACTACCTCCATATGTAATCTCTAATAGTAATGTGTGCATTTGCAAGTCAGAAATTGACAACCCTTCTCTCTATAGCCTTTGGTACCTCAAATGTTTTTTACCTCTTGAAGCTGCATTTTAAGCTCGTAACTCCATTCAGAATTTATCTGAATGGTGGAGGCATGGGGATCGAACGACTAAGAACATCGTCCAGCTTTTAAATCCCTTGGTTGCCAACGTTAAGATCATCTTTCCATGGGTAACATCGCATGTGGATGTGTACGGAAATGAAATTGTTGATGGTCTAGCCCGTGAGAGCAGTCGCAAGGATATTGCACAACTCGAGGATACAACATACTGCATAAAGTAAGGACACTGCCTCACTTTTTCGGAAATCGCCACCTGGGTCAGGCAAGGTGTCTGTTCTTCTTGGCGCAGATTCAACATGCATGAATGGCATGCCGAAAATCGCCTGAGTATTGTTCTGATTGCAGTTGGCAACAAGAGCTATGAGACAGCTCTAGGGAGATTTCGAAATGGACACACTCATGTACAACGTCATGTGAAGGGCCACAAAGTTTATCGCCCATGTCCAAAATGCAATATGACTCAAGCTGATTTTGCCCACGTTTTGGCCTGTATCGGTTTAAATAAAGGCCAGTTATTCTCAAGCCCTGAATCTTTGTTGTTTTCAAAGGATAAGTCACAGCAACACATTCTTCATGAAAACCCATTTGTTTCACAAGAAAAGAACGATCTTCATAAAGATTTGAATAACATATGGCCCCGATTTTGGTGGTTCTATTTATATAGTAAAGAAAGAGACATTTGCATTTTTTTTAGTTTATCCATTTAGTAATTTAACTTTGGTTTTGATTTTATATCATATTTTACCTCTCTTCTTTGTTTTGCTTTTTACTAATCTCATGGTTTATCTTTAAGTTGTTAGGTCGTACATTTGTTACTAGTTCGGGTCCTGTGTGGTATTGCTTGGTGCATAGGGAGATATTTTTGTTTTCTCAGATAAAATAAAGAACACAGGAAATTAATTAAAACATTTGTTTTAAAAAGCAAAAAGTTAATATTATTTATATAATATTTTGAATGCCTAAAAACAATATATTAATATTTTTAGGCATTCATTTTGAACAAATGAAATAATTTTTTTCATTCTCATTTAAACCTTCAATATATTACATACCATTTAATAGTTATAATTTAAAAGTACATATAGCACTTATATGATACATTTGAAAGCAATTTTACAAATAATGTCAATTTTATTAAACTTTTAAACTTTTTGTAACCCGAATATAGACATACTTTACTCTCGTTTAAATATTTCAAAAGAATATCTCGATAAATAAAGATAAATAAAACATAAATATCTTGTTTATTTTTGAGGTATCTTTCATTATATAATACAAAAAATTGTTATATCGGTCTGTTGAATAACTTTAATCGATTGAGCTCAGATGAATAATTATTTTTATTCAAGTCATAAAAGAAATAAAAAAATTACCTCTTATAACGAACTCTTTATATTCTTAATCAAGCCAAGTTCTCAAAATGTCAATAACTTAAAAAATTAGCAATTGTTCTAAAAATTTAAATCTCACAGTTTTAAAGGCATAAGATTACTAATTTTCTCTTATATTTTTACTAGTTTTTGAATAATCTCTTTTACTCTGATACTCTTCAAATAGTTATAAAAATAAACATCATACTAACTTTAAAATAAATAAAACTATTCAAGTTATTCTAAACAATATTTAAAATAGAAAATGATTATAATTTCCCGTTAAATCAGTTAAAATTGAGAAACCTTGTTCTCATTCTTTAAATTATTAACGATCAATCAAAAATATTTTTGAGGACATTTCTGATATTTCTGTTAGGAGAAAACAATTGACCAACCTGAAAAACAATTATAAGCCACATGGTCAAAAATAGTTTATTACTCATAAAAATATCCTATTTTGAATACTACTTTTTACGACTCTTTTGTACAGTAACACTTATTTCAAAATCTTTCTTTTTTTAGGATATATTTCTATAAAAGGATTTCGATTCCAGTAAGTTTTATCAATCGCATACTCTTCAGAAAGAGTTCTCAAGAAAATATTAAAAAGATGAAAACTATTTTTGCAGTTCTTTTGGTTCTAGGAGCCGTTACTCATGTAAGTTATTCATTACTCTTAATTGTCTCATTATTAATCGTATTACCCATTGCCCTTAAGAAGAGCTTTTTCATTACTATAAAACATTTGTACTATAGCTTTCCGCAAGTGTGGAGGTTTCTATGTTTAATCAAATAATTTTATTAATTAAAAATACAATGAATTTTATTTCGTTTTGTGAGGATGGTCGATATTTCTAATATTCAATAAACAATTAAAATCGTTTAGAAAAGGAATCTATAAGAAGGTATTTTCAATAAAACTAAAATTATTTTGTTAGTTTTAAGTTTTTACATTTTCAAGTAAAATAACTCATTTTAATTTGCTCATGAAATCAGTTAAATAAAATAAGTTCTTTATATTATGTCCTGTTTCAAAGAGATATAAACTTAATGTTCATCATTTCTAAATCCAGTATTTTTATGTCTTAACATTTTCCTGTAAGATAATTCCTTTTGATTTGATGTGAATATGAGTTAAATAAAATTAATTTTTATATTTTGACATGCTTCAAAGATATAAATTTAATGTTTTTTTTATTTCTAAAACCAGGTATTTTTAAACTAAAATAATTTTAAGCGATGTCTTCATAGAACGTGTCAAACTCTGCATTTAAAGATTATACGAAAATGAGTAAAAATTAAAACATGAAAATGAAAACATTCAAAATTCTTATCCGTGGTTAATTAAAGTACAAAGGATATTATTTAAATATAAAACGTGAATATAAATTTGGAGAATGAATGTTTTATTTTTAAAAGTGGAAAAATTGTCATCAGCATTTATTTAATGTACAAATTAAAAGCATTCCATGTGATAAAATGGAGGATAATAATGTTAAAATGAAGTATGATTATAAAAATCTTTAGAAATAATAAACGATGAATGTGTTATCATTTTTAGATGGTTTATTCTGAATCATGTTCATTACTTAAGTCATGTCCATCTGGAGAAGCTTGTGTGAGAACTGCGCAGGGATTGGTTTGTCAACCCTACGCAAAAAGAGGTAACATCATATATTTCACGTTACGGATTTTATCACTTATACAACTCTTCTCTTTATATGTACTTCCTGTTATACAACCTCTTCTATTTTATTTCACGTATTACAGAGGCAATAATTTAAAATTAAATAAAAAAAAATAAGCTCAACGCATTAAAAATTGTTATTTATTTTATTTACTCAATTTTGTTACATAATTTATTAATATTGTAAAAACTATAATATATTAAAGTAAACTGACGTACTTAAATAAATCTACTGAATTTATTTTACCAATTAAATTTTGATGAATATCTAATAAACATTGCAAATAATCAGACAATAATAAAATAAGTTGATACATTTAGACGGTTTTTGTTAAGTAACTAGTGTTATGGTTAAATTCAATGGTACCGTAATAGTGATTTTTAAATTGTAGTATCATTCAATACAATATTTTTCGTATAATTTATAAGTCATTTTTAACCATGAAGTAGTTGTTTCTATCGTTCAATTTGAGATCATGGCTACATCACTTTACAACAATTCTCATTGGTTTAAAAGAACCATGACGTCAAATAATGACTCATCTACAACACATAATTAGTTATGGCATTGTATTGAGATTGCGTCGTAAATCCGACTTGTCTATAAATTTACTGCTTGCCTTCAATCTGCATTCTTCAAGAGGCAAGGCGAAGTGGTATGAGTATGATATACCCCCTCATATAATAGTTTTTTTGCCAAGTCTGGTGTCTTTTGTTTTGAATAAAATGTTACCGGTTTTCCTTTTGATGTCACCAAGTTGAGTTTTTGTTGCTTATTGAAATTATTTTTCTTACCCGATTCTGCTTTTACTGTTTGTCTGTTATGTCATTTTTATGTCATATATATATATATATATATATATATATATATATATATATATATATATATATATATATATATATATATATATATATATATATATATATATATATATATATATATGTATATATATATGGCTTTTTTTTTAAGTGTCAACAGCGTTTGTATTGCTTGGCGACGAAAAAAAGTCACAATGATCATCAATTTTGGGAAGGGGATTATCCTACTAGTTTCGATTAGGTTCACCATCGAATGTCTGAGAATATTATTGAAGTTCATTCTGCTATCAAAGTGATTTCTTACATAAGGACAAAAACATCGGGTTGAGAAGTCGTTTTCCATCGATTCAAGCAATTAAGAAATAGATAATAAAGCAGAAGAAAAATGCAAAATGAAAAAGACAAGACAAAATATCATTTTATGATTAGCTTAAATCGGCGAGGACGGTTTATATTTTTGAAAGTTTAAGTAATAGAATTATATATTAACAATTTTGCATTATTTATAAATAATCTCTTTAAATTCTTAAGACAAATGCCTTACTAATGCCAACATTAATTTTTGTTTTTTTATTTCTTCGATTCTTGTTAATTATTTGATTTTACTAATAACTCTGAAAATATAATTATCTTAATCTTTCAAAACATGTAATTTAAAATCTGTTTATAGGCCAAAGATGCTCGGAATTCGCCGGAGACTTGGCTGATAATCCAATTTTTTCAACTTATCCTCCTTGCGATCCCTCAAGAAATCTGCAGTGCACTCTTAAGGGTAACCGGGTAGGAAAACATTGATTACGTTCAAGTCAGAACTTTGAAATTAATTCTACTTCTAAATGATTGAAAATAAGCATAAATTATTTTTTTATACTTTTCTTCCTTTTTTTTTATTTAATATTTTTATAAATTATATAAATGATCAATGAAACTTTATATTTAATCTTTGTTATTAACTTATTGTTTTGTTACTATAAAAATGTCAGAAGAGATGAATATAAACCCCTAATAAGCTGTACTAAGTAATAGTCCAATGTAAATAGATTTATCGCAGACAATTTATCTATAAAAATTAAATGTGCAGTTAGTGCTATATATAAATATGAAGATATTTAACACATGCACTTATGTTATGTAACAGAATTTATATTTTAAAAAAATGCTGCAATTTTATCCAATAATGAAAATGCTTTTGTGAACACTTATTCTTTTATTTCAGAATATTTATTCCGTATCTGTAAAGCAATTATAAAAAAATATTAAGTAAATTTTCTTATTTTTTATATTTACTTTTTAGATTGGAAATAAATATTAATAAATAAAGTCAAAGCATATATATCTTACAATTTTTTTCAAGTTTTGTTTGGGGAATTTGAAAGACATTTGATACAAAATGTTTTAAAAAATATATAGGACGTAGCATAAATAAATACAAAATTATGAGTTTATTAAAGTTTCGTATGAAATGTATTTTTTCCCCTTATTTTTCACGATATTAACGTTTGACAGTTTTTTATAAAAAATTTTATTTAAATTAATTTTGAGATTAAAAAACATAAATAAATAATTTAATTTAAGCTTATAAATAAAGAATTATTTTTAGTGACGTAGCCCTCAAAGCATTCTTGTGCATATTGTTAAGGTTGATGAAATCCATGAAATTTGTCACATGGAATTTCATCTCAATGTATTTTTAATGGAAAGCCGTCAGCGATGTAAAATAAATCTCACAACCCAGAAAATTCTTTAATCTAAAGTACCTTTAAAAAATATCATCTGTGAACAATGGCATTTCTTATTATTCATAAATATAACCCTTTGGTTCAGATATTTATATAACTGAGAAACTAGAATGTTCTTCTTCATTAAAAAATTTTCAATTGCAGCAATAAATGAAATAAAATAAAATAAAACTTTCTAAGGTATTAACCCTTTAATAGAAATTTTCCTTCGTGATAATGTTTAGAACATTTCCAAATATAGGAAAATCGCACCGAAATAACTCAGGTCTTTAAAGTTTAAACTTCCCACATTAACTTTCATTAGTTGCTTTTAGACTACTCAGAATAGTTAAAATACTATTTTTAGACTGTTCAGGCATGTTAAAATATTGCTTTTAGACTGCTCAGGCTAGTTAAAATACTGCTTTTAGACTGCTCAGCATGTTAAAATACTGCTTTTAGACTGCTCAGGCTAGTTAAAATACTGCTTTTAGACTGCTCAGGCTAGTTAAAATACTGCTTTTAGACTGCTCAGGCTAGTTAAAATACTGCTTTTAGACTGCTCAGGCTAGTTAAAATACTGCTTTTAGACTGCTCAGGCTAGTTAAAATACTGCTTTTAGACTGCTCAGGCTAGTTAAAATACTGCTTTTAGACTGCTCAGGCTAGTTAAAATACTGCTTTTAGACTGCTCAGGCTAGTTAAAATACTGCTTTTAGACTGCTCAGGCTAGTTAAAATACTGCTTTTAGACAATAGTTTGGTGATAGAATAGGAATTGTGGTAAGGGAATAACACCGCAAAACAATTTGCTAAGCCTTTTCGTTTCAGCTGCAGTTAGCAAATTTGACAATGTGTTTTTATGCCACATTATGTTAAATGGCATGTTTTTTGGTAATAATGCTATCACAAAGCTCCGTTCTGGTGGGGTTAAAATGTGAATATGAATTTTCTTCTTTTGAATTTATGAAGAAGATGTATTGAGAAAATACATTTACTTCATGTTCACCGGAGACCTTGAGTCATACGCACTCTAATAAATCTAATAAAACGCACCATAAAATTCTACATTTGTTGCAATTGTACCATCCCCAAAATGCAGCCAAATTTTAAAAATTGATTTACCTTAACAGATTTTAGCTCATCATTTCTTAAATAAACCTTAAATATTGAAACAAATCAATTGTGAATAAAGATATTAATAAATACGAACTTATTGAACAATCAAACTTAAATGTCAATTTTCCTCAAAATAAATGTTATACTTGGAAGAAAATAAATGAGGAATAATTAATACATTAAATTTGATATGTTTCACTTAAAGCAATTTATAAATAAAATATTTTTACTTAATTAATCTTTGATATATCAACTTGAATTAATAAAACATAAGCATATTTTTTAATTAAAGCTTTTGATATAGTTTTACGCTATTTCGAATTTTTAAATTAAAATTAATATTTTAAAAAGTAGTTTACACAAATTTCTTATTTATAAGAAAAACAAGAATATAGTTAGTTATGAAAACGTTATAATAATTGATTAATATCTTTAACAATTATTTTTTGATATGCATGGTAGTTAACTGTATTGATACAATTTCTTAATGAATTAACTAATGTTGACAGGATGTAAATTGTAAAAGAAATATTTAATTTAACAATTTAATTGTTTTATCATATTTCCTTGTTTATATAAAAATGATAAAATTATTATGTAAGCTTATAGTGATAAAATTTCTAATTTAATTTAGATTTTTTTCATGAAGAGCCTAAAAATTAATGACGTTGAACTAATTTTCTAACAAGATAATTGAATATCATTTGATTCATTGCAGGAAGTGTGTACCAAGCAGTAATTCTCTCTGAAGGTGTTGAGTTTGTAAGACTGCAAAATTTTTGCCATTTGTTTCCACTTAATTAGAAATTGTACCTGTAAAAATTGCAATAAATATTTAAGCATGAAATACTGTCATTGAATTCATGAGTACACGAATATTCTCTACATAGATTGTAGGATTTAAATTTTTCACACAAAATATCAATATTTTAATAGATATTGTATTGTTTTCTATTACATGCCGTAAATGTGTAAAACTAGTAAAATCTTAATCACATTTCTAACTATTCTTTACACTATAAGCAAATTTGAAATACGATTTTGTAAAAATAACCTTTTTAAGTTTGCACTTTAGAAAAATATTCCTGATTGTAGTAATAAATTTTTAATTAAAGAAATTATATATATTTAAAGAACATACTATTTTTCATTCATATAACACTCCTTACTAAACTATATAGCAATTAATTTTTATTAATTTATTGTGAATTGATCAATTATATAACAATCACATAACCTTTATGTAAAATTTTTACAATTAACAAAATTATTAATTAGTTTAACTTATATATTAAATAAATTTGATAGTTATATGGAAAAGAAGCATTTTTGTATGAAGCATAAAATTGTGGAATTTTTTTACTCATGGTTTGAAAAATCCTGTAGTTTAAATAATCTAAAAATGTAATTTATAAATATCTAAGTATCTCAAGCATACCAATTATATTTAAGGATAACAATTACTCCAGTGTAAGTAAAATATTTTTTATTAATTATGAACAAACTTTAAATAATTCAAAATTATACATGTTTTCATTTATTTAATATATTAAAATAATTACAATTTTATATTTTAAAGCTAAAATACTTTGAATAATATATATATAATTAGTATATTATCATAATACTATTGCCTTAATCAAAGTCATTTTTCAGTACAGGAACTACAGACTTATCTATTTAAATGATAGAACTACTTTCTAAATATGTAATTTTACTTCTTTAATGTCTCTATATTTAAAAAAAAATGATGGATTAGGCAATAACTCCGCCTATCGGCCAACGTAGGAAACACAGCAGGAACAGAGTGATGTTTGATTTTGAAGGAAATGAACGAGAGTAATAATGCTTTATTATTATTATTATTTTGCAGTTAGGTACGATGTTTTAATCCTAGTGCTTGTTTGTATGTTGTTGTTGAGATGATATATCTTATGAATGGCAGAATTTCTTGACTTTGATTCTCATTGGCAAACCCAAGTCAAACTCTCTTAGTTGTTGACTATTTAAAGGGCAAACATTCCACTCTTGCGGCAGCATTCACGTCTTGAGATTGTATTTGATTGAAACGGTTTAATCTGCGATACAATCAAAGAGCACTTTATTGAAAGTCTCTAAATTATTCATCCATTCCTACAAGCTTAATGTGGAGAGGAGGAAGTGAAGAAAGTATCCCCATCATCATTGATAATGATTGTAGGGTTCGATCAGTTTGATAAAAGCTGGATTTAGCTCGATAACCAATTCAAGTAATCAGGGAATCTTCTGCTTTCTTATGAATGAATGTTTATGTTAAATAATTTACACTATAGATCTTTACTTACGACGGCGAAAATTACCAATTAATAATTTATACTTAGAGCTATTATTACTAATTAAAAGTTCAATTATATCCGCGGACTATAGTCTTGAGAAAGGGGAACTTGAATTCAAAGTAGAATTTTAATTAAAGTCATAGCATGATACAAAATATTTAACAATGTAGGTAATTTCACCTGAAATGAAAACAGATTACACGAAATAATCAAAAGAAATGTTTGTCGTTGCTGTGTTGTGATTTATCCTTAAATGTCTGACGGAGCTAAGCAAAATCCATCAGATCATTGACCCTGAGGTAATTGAGAACCAAAGGGGGAGATGAATAAATGTTCTCTCTGAAGGCTCCTAAGCAGTCGAGAATGTATTGAGTAGAAGCCTGCTCAGTTTTACGTTTACAGAAGACTTCAAAGATTTTCTTGCCTTTGAGATACGAGAAACTCTTTATGTGGCAGGTTGCTAATCTGGAAATAACAGTATAAGACGATCTGTCACTTTTGAGGGTGTATAAAGAGTCAAGCTCTTTGCCCGTATACTAGTGATGTCTGAGGGGGATCTTCTTCAAAATCTCAGAATTAACCATAGACTGCTCTTCTAAAAAGATGAGTGTTGAAGAAGCAGGATTATCATGGCAACAGCCTTCCCTGCTCAATCGATCCGCTTGCTCTTTGCCGTATAAGTTTACAAGAGAAGGAATCGACTGAAAATGTAATTTATAAAAAGTCTTAGACATCATGGAACTCCTAGATGAGCTTAAGTTTGAGATTGATAGATGCAATGCAATTTCAACCCAGTTGTGAAGGTGCTGAAGAGAGCTTCTAATGTCCGAGAGGATCCAGAGGTCTCCAAAATCAGTTTCATTAAGAATCGCTTTAAGAATTTGTTCGGTAGCTATTAATTTATCTTTTGAAAACGATGATGAATCAGGTGAATTTGATGATGAATCAGGGTTACGAAGAATAATATGAACATTTTTTCCCTCGGTTTCTCAGTGTGGATGCCACTACTAGCGTTGTCATCCAGTTTTCTTTCGTCTGTGTACATTTTATTGGGATTATCGGAGATACTTTTGCTTTGTCTTACCCCAAAAACTTTCTTAAGAAAGTTTGCTTTTTTAAATGTGTCAAAATATTAAAATTAATTATTAAGTTAATCCCTAGATTTATGTTCTTTCTTATAGCAGTTATAAGATTAATTTTGTCGGGATGTTCGGTTTTAAAGAAATTAAAAACCCTTGAAATACTTCAGGCACGTTTTAGAATTAAATCTTACTTAGAAGAATATAAAAACCACATCACAAGCAGAAAGAGCTTTATTATTATATTTTGCTAGCAATTTTTATACAAGTGTATAAAGAACAATAAAAAATACTTTTTATGAAACTCAGTACTTTCTACTAAACATAATTTTTTTTTACTTCGCTAAAGCTGCTTTATTACATAATGAAACACACAGAATAAAATATGAATAATTAATTTGTTAACACTAACTTAATTTTTATTAATTTTAACCTTACATTATACATTATTGATTCAACAAATAAACAACAACTCATTAATAAATTTATTTTAAAAGAGCAAAGCTTTTACAGAAAAAAGTTTTCTTTCACAAAAAGCTTTGTTCCTTCAACTTATATTTTATTTTTAACCATAAAGTGGTTGCTTCTTTCGTTCCACTTGTGAGATCATAGCTACATTACTGTATAACAATTCTCATTGGTTTAAAATATTCATAAACGTCAAATAACGCTTACTCTACGTCACATATAATTAATTACGACATTGCAGTAAAACTGCGACGTAAAACCGACTTGTCTACGAATTTGCCGTTTGCCTCTAAATTGCATTCTTCGAGCGGCAAGGCGAAGTGGTATAAGTATAATATATTCCCCCCTCTAAGAGATTTCTCGCCAAATCTGGCGTCCTTTGCCTTAATTATAATGTTGCCGGTTTTCCCTAAGATAGTGCCGAGTTTCTCTTGGTTTTCCGATTTTTTTAATCTGTTGCCAGGTCTGTTTTTCCTGTTTGTCCTGTATATCATATATATGGTTTTTTGTGTATTTTGTGCCATTTAATTTTTTTATTAAATTTAATTTATGATTATATAGACAATCCACTCAGCTTAAAGCACGCATTAACTGTTACATTTAATCCAAAAATATGTTTTCATTTAGTAAACTGCAAAAAGTAATTCCTTAATAGGTAATATACGGAATGATGATGTTGGTCTCAATTTAGTCTTGTGGAAAATTAAAACTTAATCTACGAAATATAAATAACCAACGAACAACCCGATATATTTTGACACCGCGATGTGAACTGTCTAACCATCCTATCCTTTTATAAAACCTTTTAATTATCATCATGTAATAAATAATGAACACGTATGTCAAGGGAGGAAACCCTTAAGACTCCCAAGCTCTCATTCCGACATATATGCTCGCACAAGGCAAAAATTCAACATCCATCTCTCAACGTTCAACAATGGCTAGAGTCGAACACAGGATCTTTGGTTCAGAAGACCAATATTCCACCAGTATGACACAGTGAGCCCATGGAGAAAGTTTTTTACTTGGTGACAAAAGTGGAAAATTATACGAAATTTTTACTCAGTATGTAAGCATATAAAACATATTTGACAAGTCATTTTAACCATAATTAATTTTTTCCGTAACCAAGTTACGAAGATTTGGTGCAAATAAAAAAAACTTGCAATTTGAAATTAAATTAAATGTTTCCAGTGATTGCATGTTTTTTCATTCAGAGCACCACTTATTTACAAAAGAATAAATTTCGGCATCGGCTATTGTATTTATTTACCTACGAATTATGTAAATGGAAAGTAGTAAAAATGTCTCTAAAATCGGAAAAAGAAAAAATGTTTCGTAATCATTTCACATTGTTTCTCATATCGAAAAACAATTGGTGAAATCATTGCGTATTTTCCGCGCAACTTTCATTGCTTTTAAGCTTGTAATAATAAATGCTGGAAGGTCAAAAAACGAAACGATGAAAATAAGAGCATGATATTTCTGCTTGGCTATGTATATTCATCTTTAATATTTGTACAAAAATTGTTCATGTGAATTTAAACTAAGAGAGGATTTTCACTAATGTTAATGACAGGGTTTATTAAACGTGGAAAGGTGGAAAAAATAAATGATATATTTAATTAATGCTCAGTGCTTAGTATGAAACAAAAATTTAATACACTACTGGCCATTAAAATTGCTACACCAGGAAGAAATGCAGATAACAAAATGATATTTATTGGACAAATATATTATACTAGAAATAACAAGTGATTAAATTTTCAAAACATTTGGCTGGATAGCTCCTGAGAAATCATTACCCAGAACAACCACCTCTGGCAGTAATAACAGCAGTTATACGCCTGGGCATTGAGTCAAACAGAGATTGGATTGCATGTACAGATACAGATGCCCATGCAGCTTCAACACGATGTCACACTTCATCAACCACAGTGACTGGCGTTTGGTGACGAGCCAGTCGCTCGGCAACCATTGACCAGACGTATTCTATTGGTCAAAGATTTGGAGAACGGGCTAGCCAGGGTAACAGCCGAACATGTTTCGTATCAAGGAAGATCTTTAAAATACCGGCAACATGCGGTCGGGCATTATCCTGCTGAAACATATGGTTTCCCAGAGTTCGAATAAAGGGTAGAGCCACGGGTCGTAATACACCAGAAATGTAACGTGTACTGTTCAAAGCACCGTCAATGCGAAAAAGAGATGACCGAGACGTGTATCCAATGGCACCCCATAACATCACGCGAGGTGATGGGCCAGTATAACGATGACGAATGCACGCTGCCATTGTGCGTTCACCACGATGCCGCCAAACACGGATGCGACCATCATGATGCTGTACACAGAACCTGGATTCACCTGAAAAGATGACTTTTCGCCAATCGTTCGCACAGGTTCGTCGTTGATTACACCATTGAAGGCGCTCTTGTCTATGACGCAGCGTCAAGGGAAGCCGCAGCCATGGTCTCCGAGCTGAGAATCCATGCTGCTGCAAACGTCGTCGAACTGTTCGTGCAGACACTTGTTGTCTTCCAAACGACCCCGTTTCTTGACTCACGGCTCGTGACGTGGTTGTACGATCCATTACGGTTAATATGCCTGTCTTCTCGGCTGCTAATGATAGGTGGCCGTTGAGATCCCACATGGCGTTTCGTATTACCGTCCTTAACCCATTGATTCCATATTCTGCTAACAGTCACTGGATTTCGACCGACGCAAGCAGCAATACTGCGATAAGATAAACCGCAATCCCGGTACGCTACAATTCGACCTTTATCAAAGTCAGAAACGTGCTGGTACGCATTTCTGCTTCTTACACGAGGCATCACAACAACGTTTCACCAGGCAATAACGTTCAAATGCAATTTGTGTATGAGGAACCGGCTGAACAATTTCCTCATTTAAACACAATGTAGGTGTCGCTACTGGCGCCTGCTTTGTCTGAATGCGCTGAAAAGCTAATCACTTGCATATCACAGCACCTTCTTCCTTTTGTATAAATTTCACGTCTGTAGCATGTCGCCTTCTTGGTGTAGCAATTTTAATGGCCAGTAGTGTATTTAATATTTTTAATGTTGGTGGAACTAAGGTATTAGTCTTAAAATGTAAAAGAGGTTGTTTATAAATATAGCAAATATATTGATTTAAAATTTTATTAATTAATTAAGTTTTTAAAATTTTAAATCGTCGTTGCTGATGTAAACCAACCATGAAGGGTTCCTAGCAGAGTCAACACCCTTAGCGTGTATTATTTTGGTTGGCGATAACTATGGTTTGCACCAAGCTTGGTAACTCTATTTCGATACACTAGGTATGTTAAACTAATTATTTCTGGAATTTGTTTATGGCTTGATTTTTTTTTTTAGTTTGCCGCCAAAAGTCTGAATGTTAAACAAGGAACTCCTTTAAGATAAGATTTTTTTTTATAAATTCATTTAATAATTTTAACTTAAATAAGGAATTTATAGTTTTGAGTAAGAATTTTTATAAAATTTATAAATTATAAGTGCATATATATAGTAAATCCAATTTAATAAACTTATCCATTTATAAGCAATATTCATCTAATATTATCTAAATTTCATTTTTTATATATGTATCTTCTAATTATATTTTTAATCGAAACCTGCATAAAATATACAAATATTTTAACACATATATTTCAAACGTATTAATATTCTCAAAATGTGAAATTAAAAATCCAAAATTGTTTTCTAAATACTAATACTGAAAATACCGAATTTTAAAATCTGATATTTTCCATTCAGCATTTTAAATTTATTAATAAATAACATTATTTCTGTCATAAATTAGCCATAAAATATTTTAAAAAGTTACATGCTTAATAAAATAATTATTTCAGAATAATTAATAAATGTTCCGATTTCCGTTTTCTCTATCAAGAATATTAAATTCGGAGTTTCTTCTCTCTCTCTCTCTCTCTCTAAGTTTTGATTTATTTTTGAAGATTCAAAGTTTTAATTTCATGTTATTAATGCAAAGGAATGTTAATATATATATATATATATATATATATATATATATATATATATATATATATATATTAGCTATCTTCAAATTTTTATTTATCAAAACTGTTATTTAATAATAATAATATTATCTTAAAAATGAAGTTGACGTAAATCAAAGCTCTTTAATTTAATGGAATAGACACAAAATTTATTTCAAGCGTACTTAAATGTGATATTTACTACCTTCTATTAATTTTATTTGAGGAAATACAAAACTAAATATTATAAAAACATTTATTGATAAGTAAGTTGGTAAAATCCTAGGAAAGCCCACACTCTTGGTGACAAACTAAAAAACATGTTAAGCCAGAAGGAAATTTTAGAAATAGTTTAGCTTACCGTATCGAGTGTATTGGAGGAAGGTTATCAAGATTTTCACCAATTATCGCCAACTAAAATCATTTGAGCCAAAGGTGTATACTCTTCTAAGATCTAATCAGTGACGTAAAATCTTTAAATTATATACTATTGTATACTTAATTATCATTTTTTATTTCGATTCTTGTACTTACATTTAAGTAAATACAATAGGTTTTCTATGTATAAGATACTAAGCCTATTTCAAAAGGAAATTATTAAATATAAAAAATATTTAAATTAAAAATAAAATATTTTTTGTTAAAAAAGCTTGAAATAATCAATGACATACTTAAGATATTATGTTGTGAGATATTTATTTCTTAATTACATTTTTATTTCATATCTTTTCATTTAAATAAAAAAATTATATTTTAAAGAGCAAAAGCTAACTTTTTCAATAGAATATTGTCCCAAATATGTAAAAAAGTATGCCAATCTATTTATACTTTTTCGTACTTAAAAATGCAATATTCAATTCAAAATAAAATGCTATTTGGAACAGATGTCTTATATCCCAGGATTCCAAATTCTAAATTTTTTGGAGATGAAGAAATGTTGCCAAGATGATGTATTGTGATATGCGCGAAAAATTAAATACTAGGGTTGCAAAATAGAAATTTCTGCATAATTTTTTATAGATCTCTATATCTATAACGTAATGAAAACCAGGTTTCCAGATATAAGAAAATCAGCCAAAAATTACTAAACTCAGAATTTGGCATGTTGAATTATACGCCCCATCTGTGCCAGCTATTTATAACTCCATTACTTTTGCATTATATATATATTAAAATTAAACTCCATTATTTAATTCATAATAAATTATTAACAACATTTAAAATCAGAAGAAAAATTGAAAAGGGAATTAAATTTATTTATTTATTTGTCTTATTTATCCATTTTAGTGTAAAAATCTTTTGTTAACATGTTAGGAATAAACATTTTTCATACATTACAAAACAAATTTCACTTTCAAATGTTCTAATATTTTGAAATTAATTGGTTAATATATTAATAAACTGTGTTTTTAAGGGCATAGATGCCGTATAATCCAGGATTTCAAATTCTGAGTTTGGTGGATTTTCATATGTATATGGCAACCTGATTTTTATTGAGTCATAGATATAATATATAGAACTTATAAGAATTAAGCAGCCCTAGTATTTTATTAATTAAGCAACCCTAGTATTTCCGTCATGACGCAGTACACAATACGTCAACTTGGCAACATTTCTTCATTGCCAAAAAATTTCAAAATTTAGCATCCTGGATTATACGGTATCTGAGCCTTTTTAAATTGCTTTATCACTGAATTTTTTACTTACGCTTAAGAAATAAATTCTTATAAATTTTAAAATCTATTTATATTTTTAAATAAGTTTAATTTGCGAATAACAGTTTAAAAAATAATTATAAAATTGTTTTGTTCCCAATTAATTTAAAAAATGACTTGAGTATTTATTTTCGTAAGCGTTTATGAATGATCTGATAACAATTGTTTGGGTTTATAAATTTTTTAGGTAAGAATTACTGACGATGTTTTCTTAATTGCATTTCGTTTTAAAATACTTATTTAGATATGTAGTTATAGTAATTCATAAGCCATTTATTGTATATTTAGGACAAAATTAAGTAGTTTAGGAATATTTATCACACATTGTGTGATCCAAATTTTTTAAGTATTATTATTAGTTATCCAGAATTGTTTTAAGAAGATCTAAAAAGATGTTTTCAGTAAAAGCTTTTGCAACTTCTCATGCTTAAATTTGATATGGTTTTATATATCAGTGATTTGCAATTTTAAATTAGTTATCTAAAGAATTAAAAACAAATTATTTTAATTATATTTGATTAAATTTTTTTATATATATGTAATTCATAAACATCATAATTAGATTACTTTCAGATAGTTTTTCTTTTAAAAATATGTAACTTATGAATATTTTTTCTTTGTAAGTGTCTTAAAAAAGTTTGTAGATTCTTCAGTTGTTTGTTTTCCTCTTTAAACACACATACATATTTTAATTTATTGATAACTTTATAAAATATAATCTTATAACTACATAAAATGTTAAGTATTATTTCGTCGTCTGTTAAAATCACCCTGAATATATTCAATATTATTTCAAATATAATAAATAATAAGATATTTAACGGTTACTGTAACTATAATTTCAATAATAACACCGCAAAATTTTAGTAGCCTATCACAGATATCTCCTTATTACAAAATAATAGAAATCATGTAAAATTAATGAGCTACAATAATAAGTATATATAAGTTTTCCTTTTGTTTTTAGGTTGTTTTCTTCAGTATTTTCAAGTATTTAAAAATAATTCGGATTCTGTATGGTGGCGCCATCTACTGATTTTTAAGGTAACGAAAAGCTCTGATTTTTTTATTGAACAAAGGCTTTTTTTTTATCTTTGTTTCCTTTAATTAATCTTTTGCTTTCTCCTGATTGTTTAGGCAATTTCAGTGACTTGAATTGTTGCGCAAACGCTATGAATGTTTCGTCGATTTCATTCCTAAGGTATATATCAAATTCTGAAGTATTTTCCCTGGCTATTATCATATTTTTAACTGCGGTTTTGAAATTGTCTATAAAAGATCTCAATAGGTTCTTTGCACTAGTATCACCAACACCAGTTGAATTGCTGTGACTTCCTTCTTGGGTTATTGCATGTTGAATTTGATTCCACATTCATTTTCATTACTTTCATCCATCCTAGGTTGCCCAGATTTGTGCAACTAAATGAGGCAGCCGAGTCCTTCAGATCTAAAGCACATCGTTAAAAGGGCACACCAGATTCTCTTCAATTTGTATTTGGCTTTTTACCTCTTCCTGAGGAGAAGGTGTAAAAGCAGACATAGTTTCTCTCAACAATGAGAAGATTAAAAGTAGTGGGAGGAGCTAAGATCAGGTACCTCTAAAATAGAATGACAACCAAAAGTTTACAAAATGACAATAGAAGTCTCCTGTCCATGATTACCTGAGAATAATCTGACAGGAGACTTACATGGTTCCACCAAAAATAAGCCAATCTAAATTAAATGACAAAAGCAAACCTCTTCCGATTAATTGGAAAAAATTCTACAAAATTGTTCTTTATTCATACATACAAAGAAATTGTATAATTCGCTTGAAATATAAAAGTTACAATAATTTAAGAACACGATAATAGTTATAAATATCACGAAGATAAAAATGCTATTCAGATGTTGTTACTGTGGTATGCTATATTTTATTTGATAATATATAGATAGTATATTAAAACAGCTAAACAATTTTAAAAATAATGGTAAACTTGTAACTTGTGGAAATCTGAATGACAGGTTTTCCTCATTCATCATTAATTGCTTGGAATGATTCAAGTGAAAGGTTTTTAATGGAGAAAATGGTTAAAAATATTTATAAATAATGGTTTTCAAGTAAAAAAAATCTTCTAATTTAAGGAATATATTCAATTGTTGTAAAAATATAAGTTGCAAATGCAAAATTATTAACTCAAAATGTCTAATGTAAATCTTTAAATCATAATATGTAGGTAATGCGAAATCTTATATGTTTGCAATTTTCTTATAAATTTTTATCACCAAATTTGATAACTTTTACAAAACATTGAAAAAAGATGGGGACATTAACGTGATTTGCTCTGACTAAATATTTCTGCTGACAAAAGTCAAACACAAAAACCATGCTTGAGTGAACAGGTTGACATCTTAGATGTAGATTTCTTATAACAAAGGCAACACTCCAGAGGAGTAACATCAAACAACATGAAATACTTTTTAACTACATGTGGATATACAAGTACAGGGCAGGTCAGCATTTCAATCTTTGGCTGAGTCTTGTATCGAAGTAGCTACATTTTTTACCAATCTACATAAATTCCAACTTAGTTCATCAACAGTTCTTGACTTTTATTTCGTCAGTATGCATGAATGTTTGCAATGGTTAAGAATTTGATTTAAACAGATACTTTACAATACGATCTATTTTACTGTTTTTTTTTAAATGCATTTCTCAAAAAAGTTAGTTTTGTTCTTTACAATCTCCACATTATATGAATTTAATATCAACATTTCTTGATTCAGTTCTTAAAATATTAAATTGTTTATAAATTTAAAATAATGCTGAAAAAATTTTTAATGTAAAATTTGAATTGCATCGAGAATTGTAGTTTAAAACACTTCAAATAATATATCAATGTATTTTATTAAAATGCCATATATTTAAAAGAAAGGGCAATATTTCTTATATCCTCTTACTGAATATTTTATTGTTTCAACTGAGTTTTATTCCAAAAAGTGTTTTTATCTTACGAAATGAAATATATGATATACAAATAAAAAAAAAATAAATGCCGAGAATAAAAGCGTTTTATAATTGTTATTCAAAAGTGTTTTCACTTTGAAAACAGCAATATTTATCAATAATGCGATATTAAAGTATGGCATGAAAAATGTTTCATTTTTTGAAGATGCTACAATAAAAATCATGGCAATACTCTTACACAGTAAAATAAAATATATTAAAAATAAAATTTAAACAGTCAGAAATTGTTAGAATTCTTAAACGCAGTTAGTTTTTATTTAAATGTTGGAAATTTTTTAAAAATACTGAAAAATAATTATTTAAAAATTCATAACTTAATCACCAAATGATAATTTTTTATTTAACAAGTTTGAAGGCCCTATGTTTTTATACAAAGTTTATCTTTGACCTATGCAATTAATTCAAGGTAAACTTTGTATAAATTAGAAAATTGTTTTTGAAATATTCTGTTTGAAACCATTCTGCTTAAGATTTTATTACGATTTACTATTTTAGTACTCTTGAACATTAAAATTAATTCCTATTAAAAGTCAAATTTATTTGGAGTATAAATAACGTAAGGTACTTAGAAATTAGAGAAAACATCAATTTGTATTATATAAATTACTTGAATTTTCTGTTTTTAAAAATATTCTTAATATTGGTTCTTTATGTTGAAGCATAATATAAATTTAGAAATCCATTATGTCTTATGGAATTATAATTGATTTTTATAAATGCCTCTTGTCTCAAAACAAATTATATTTCTCATCGTTGTCGTTCGATTCATTATCATTGGGTGTAGTGTAATATTCTTATAATAATGGCATATTGCGATTCAAATAAAGCTTTATTTATTATATAACAATTGCATAGGGTTTAAGCAGCTCTCAAGCAATCTAACAAAATAACAATTAACGAACGATAATAACAACAACTACAAAACTGAGGCAACAACAACATAGCCTTTGGGTTTGTTGGCATATTTGGTGTAAGGGAAATAAAAAAAGAAAGCCAACATTCAAAGCGTTGGCTTCAACATCCAGTATACCTTTGATTATGATCAAAAGTGAGAACTTCTGACGAAGCAAACATTTATAAAGTACACAATACTTATGCAAAAATTAATAGTCAAGCGCAATTTATGGAACACTGGTTTTTATTTAAATTGTTAATAAAATGTATTTTAACAATTCCAGTAAAATTATTCTGTTATTTTGAAAAAAGAAATTGTTGCAGCTATGTTTTAATGCATTTTATTCGCAAATTTAAATTTATATTAACCTTTTGAAATACTAAATGTATAAAGAAGTTACTTTCACTGATGATGTCATCATATCCCATACAGCGGATGACTCAAAACCCAAGGCTACTGCGTGGTATTTTAATGATTTCTTGTTTTTTCCGCTTCGGGGGAATCCTTTTCATTCATTTTCAAAGCGAAAAACAGGAAATCCTTAAAGCATTTAATAGTCAGATACATATTCCTAGAGCAGAAATGCAATTATTTGTCTCTTATTGTTCAGCAGTGATTGGAATCGAACCCATACTCTTTCCTACTGTCGAGCAAATTTTGATTCGTTATAATGAGTTCATGATTAGCATCCTAAACACACATCAAACAGCTACATTACGAAATATTGTTAAAGGGCATTGTATGCAATTTCATAGATTTTTGAGAGATAAGCATCATTTAGTTATATATATGGGTTTCCTTAATGAAATTTATATCGGAATCATTCGACTAGGTTCTTTTTGTATGATATAAAATGTTACCGAGTAGCTTCATTCTTCCTCGAATAACTGTGAATGTGATATATCTGTGATCATTTCCTATACTAGTAAGTTTAAATGCCATGAGATGGTGGCGCCTTCTGTGACCTCGTAGTAATGTGGAGCACACTAGGTGTTGGGAAGGTGGCGCCCGTTAACCTTAAGGTGCAGTCCTGGGTCACCCCAAATAGTTATGTATGTACGGATACTAGTCAGTAAAAGACTTTGTTCTGGTTGCGGTCTAATAATCCCAGTTTTTTAATCGATACTTCAGATTTAAAATATTAAATTTTTTCACTCCAAATATATCCAATAATTTTTATTTACTCAATAATTTTTATTACTCATAATAATATGTGCTGCAATAAAAATTTTTGTAAGTTTCTTTATCATAAAATTTTCAAGCTTTATTTTTATCTATACAAAAAATTAGATTTCTCAAATCAAAAACCAATAAAAGATATATAACAATTGTTCTATGTAGGTCTTTCGGTGTGAAAATTTAAGAAAATATCTATATCTATCTATCTATATAATATATATATATATATATGTATATATATATATATATATATATATATATATATATATATATATAATATATATATAGAGAGAGATATATATAGAGATATAGATATATATATATATAGATAGATATATATATATATATATATATATATATATATATAATATATATATATATATATATAATATATATATATATATATATATATATATATATATATATATATATATATATATATATATAATATATATATATATATATATATATATATATATATATATATATATATATATATATAATATATATATATATATATATATATATATATATATATATATATATATATATATATATATATATATATATATATATATATATATATATATATATATATATATATATATATAATATATATATATATATATATAATATATATATATATATATAATATATATATATATATATATAATATATATATATATATATATATATATATATATATATATATATATATATATATATATATATATATATATATATATATTATATATATATATATATATATATATATATATATATATATATATATATATATATATATATATATATATATATAATATATATATATATATATATAATATATATTAATCGTAAATTTCTTTAATTAATTAAATATACCAAATGAAGAAAAACAAAGTGAAAAGATGAGATATATTAAATAGATGGAACATATATTCAACAGATATTCCAAAATTTAAAAGACCCACAGAATAAAAGGAAAATTAAACAACATACCGACATGGGCAGCTTCTTCAGAGGGTGTTGACCATATTCTAGAAGTAATGCAATATAGAACTTCCTATATATCTTCTGTTGTTTGTTCATTATTAACATTAGATAGTTTTTATAAGAATACATTTTATTTATATTCTTTTACTTCTAAAGGAACCCTTACAAATACATTTCCATCCAATGAGGAATAATACAAATTTTGGCAAATGTACCCCTATAAAATATATAAAATAAATACATATACAGTATGAAGTAATGTATGAATGAGATGCCTGTAAATGATGATCAGGCAATATCATGTATCATTTTCCTCACTTATAATGCTGTATCACCGATACTTTCTGAAAACTCAGCTCTTGTACAATGGTTTCAAAAGCAGTGGCAAATGGCATTTATTAAACTTAAAAATGATACGTTAGCAAAAATACAAGTTTTTATAAATAAATATTTTCCCAAGATATTTTGCTTTGTTTATGAAAATTGCGTCATATGAAACAGTAAAAGGTATGATAAATCTCGAGTAGTTTATTTTTTATCAATGCCTTAGACGATTCTGTTGCATCATTAAAACTTTCTTTCGGTCTCATGATTTATGATTAGCGTTACTTTTTGAATTCAGGAATCGGACTGGCAGAGGAGGGCTTAAAAGTATGAGCAGGAAGTTTAATTAAAAAGACCCAGGATCATTAGGTTAGAAGCAGACGCTTAATTATGCTAAAACTTTTTATATGAAGGAATAAATGAACTTGTCTTTTGATATATATTCAAGCAATAATTAAATTGAATTTCCAATAACTCGAAAAGTTATTTTTCTGTAAAATGAAACCTTATTTAATGACTGGAATGAAGCAACTTCATTTGCATTTCTCTCGAAATAGTTAGGAAATTCTTTTAAATATTTTATACATATGAATTTAACTAACTACTTTGATTGTAAAAGTTGTCTATAATAGTGAAATTTGATATATTACTAAAAATCTGATATACATAATAAATTGAATTTTTGTTACTGAAATTAAAATATTAAAACAGTTGAAATTTGAATAAACAAAAAAATAATCTAAGCGAAAGAAAATTATAAAATATTAACCTTTTATTTTCTAAACATACTAATTTAACCATCAAATATTAATGTAAACGCATCAATGTAGAGAATTTTCAAGTTGTATAAAAGAACTAATTATATACAATCCACAAAAAAGTTAAGTTTTCTGAAACACATGCAAGTTTAGTTTATTTCTTTATATTTTGCTTCCACTTAGTCAAAGTGTTTTTATAAAAATATGTAATTTAAATAAAAAGATTAAATTCCATATTTCGAAATATAAAATGCTTGTCTTAAGGATATGCAATACACAATAGAATTTTTGTCTTGTACATTATGTATTTTAAAAATCGAAAGATTTTCATAGTGCGTAATATATAAGATAAAGGATATAATATGCATATAAAGAGAGTGCATAATATTCAAAGTATATAATGTATAAAGATATTTAATGTATAAAGATTACATAATGTATAAATATACATAATGTATAAAGATTGTAAGGAAAATAGATTTTCCTTATTGATATAAAAAGTATTACCATTTTATTTGTTTTTTAACTGGTTCCCAATAAAGTCGACGTCAAATTTAAACTCGATTATTAACAAAGTATCAGCTGTCATCACGTATAAATATTTGCGAAAATATTTGTGTTTGACAACAAATGGTAAACCTTTTGCAATATCTAAGGATACAAAAAATGCATGTAACATTATTTTTTTACATTTATATTTTATTGTATTAATGAAATGCTCCAATTTGGGTTACATAACTTGTACTTCAAATTAATGTCCTTAATTTTAATTCTTTGTATGACAAATACATGTTCTGAATATAATCTGTATATATGTATTATTTTAATATCTTTTTCAAATAAATATTTTTGAGGTAATATATTGATAAAAATTTAACAACAAATTGATAAAAACAATAAAAAGTTAGGAAACATTGGGAAATGAAAAAAATGTAAAATGAATGTTTTTTTTATAATACTACAAAATACTACTTTACTTAAAAAAAAAAAAAAAAAAAAAAAAAAAAAAAAGAATTGTAATGCATTTTAGAATTGCTTAAAAAAACCGCAAAACACATTGAACATTGAGAGTTTTGGAGATTAATTTGAAAGCTGTCTGGAGAATAAATTTTATTAGTTCAAATTGAAAATACATTTTATCACATATTTTGAAAAAAAGAGAAAATCTTCAGTAAATTTCTTAACTTAATTTCTAAATAAAGTATATGAAAAACGAGAAAAATATTTATCGAATTGTATAAATAAAATATATATAAAGTTTTCCTTCTTGCTTTGCGAGGAAGAAAATTTAAAATTTCTACATGGAAGAAAATGGATTGAATTTCTTCTACATTCTACTTGAATATTCTTTATAAGCGAGAAATGAAATATTAAATTTCGTTATTTAACTTCATTTCAGTACACTGATAAATTTCAAATTGCGTTGTCAGTCGTGCGTTATTTGAATCCCATAAAAGGACTTTTTTCATTGTTATCTATCTCTTTCTCCTGATTTATCTTAAAATAAATTAAAAAAAAGTTGGCATAAACAAGGAATTTTGTCTTAAGATTTAAAAGAGATTGCTTACAAATATTGCAATTATTAATTTAAAATATTATTTGATGAAATTTTTTTTTAAATATAAATCATCCTTGCCAATTTGGCACCGATGCCATATAATCCAGGACGCTAAATTCCGAATTTTTTTAATGAAGAAATGTTGCCAAAGTGACGAAATGTGACGTTTGTGCTGACGTAAATACTATGGTTACCAAAAAATAATTTTCAACGTAATTTTTATAGGTCTCCATATCTAAGACGTAATAAAAGACAAGTTAACAGATACGTAAGAAAATCCGCCAAAAATTAGCTAACTCAGAATTTGGCAACCTGGATGATAGGTCATCCATGCCGCTAATTTAAAGTAATCATAAAGTGGATATTTTATCTTGTCTTTTTCATTTTGGTTTTTCTTCTATTCTATTATCAATGTTTTAGTGACTTGAATCGATGGAAAATGCCTTTTCAAAATAATGCTTTTGTCCTTATACAAGAAATCGCTTTATTAAGAAAATAAATCGCGACTCTATTATTCGTCATTGGATAGTGAACTTCGCCTCGTTTGCTTCCGCTTGAAAAATGCCATTTGAAGACAGGCAGCAAATTCACTGACGCTTCGTATTTATAACAGCGTCTTATACGATGTTGTAATGAATTATGTGTGATGAAGATGAAACGTTATCTGACATCATGGATTCTTTAAGCCAATGCGAATTGTAATGAAGCAATGTAATCATGATCGCAAATGGAACGAAAGAAACAATCACTTTATGGTTAATAATATAATATGCAACGGATAGTATTTTGAAATTGGTAATTATTTTTATTTGATTTGAATAATTATTGAGCATTCAAATAAGGAATTTAAATTAATATAGAAATTTCAATGGCGCATGTCTATTACTCCAAATATTTATAAAAGAATTTTAACACATATTTCTAATATTTGCCTTTGAAAAACTTTCAGTTCAATCGACAAGTTAATATTTTAAGTTGATTGTGCTGTAAAACACAAACATTTTCAATTCAGAGTATTTATTTTTCTCTTCTACAGAAAAAAGTACGAAATATGAATTATATGTGTTAGAAAAATACTAATGTCATATATTAGATAAATACAAATAAAACGAAAACAAATAATATATATATTTTGCTACTCTGAAGAAATTTTATTTAAGAATGAACATTTTGCATGTTGTTTGCCATTGATTTTGTGTTTGTATGTCTAATAAAAAAGTTTCAATACGATTTCACGCTTCACTTTCAATTTGAAACATGTTTTCCTAATTTCAGTGCTCAATCTGTATCCTTTACGTATTTTCAATTCGTTTGTTTTTTTTATCATAGTTCTGGATAAGAATTTTGGGATAAAATGTTGGATTTTGATTTAAATTCTGTCAAAAATTCTCAGTAATTTACAATAATTATAGTTTAATAAAAACAATTTAAAATGACTCTTGTCTATTGATAATAGCTCGCTATAAGTCTGGAGTGTTTTTGAACTAATTTTGAAAGTAATTATGTATACTTATAGCGATAATTTAATTTAAATAATTATTAAAATAAACTTCTCATTTTTTAATTTAGTAGCTAATATTCTAATTAAGAATTATTTTACAAAAAATGAGAACTAGAAAATAACCTCTAATTTTCCTCTATTTAAAGTGCAAATGAACTGAAAATAAATAAGCAGAAAGGAAATAATTTCACACTCTCTTACTTTTGCAGCTAATGTTATAATAGGGAAACCGCGCCTGGTTCAAATTGTTAAGTTTTTGAGTACAGAAACGTATGAAATTTTTAATGCTTGGCGATGGTAATCTTATTTAGCAAATTAGTAAAAAAGGCATTCGTAGAAAGATATTTATAAACAAATATTAAAAAGAATAAATAATTACGAAATATTAGTAAAAATTTTTTAAATACATGATAATAAAAGAATGAGCAATAAAAAATCAAAACAATATCAAAATAATATTTACAAATTTTGGTAAAAATGTGCATTGGGTTCCCCTCTTGGCGCATTTTCAAAAAGTCGCCAACTGGCGCGTTTTTGCGTATTGTCTGGCGGAGTTGAATGCTCCGAGAGACACTATGCAAAAACTGCGTTTCTATAGCGACGAAATCAAAATCCGCGTTTTTAACGAATTTTACCGTTGTTATGGTAACAAAATCAAAATCAATGATTTTTTTATGAATTGTATGATAAAAAATACACATATAATTGTAAAACAAAATTAAACAAAAAAGACAGGATTGCCACAAGGAGTACATTTAGGATGAAATAGTCAGGGTTACCACGCTTTGCGCGTCTATCGCCTATTTGGCGAGAAAGGGGTACCCAAACCACAGATTAACCCAAATTTTAAAATTAATAAGAACATAATTGTTCTGTGTTGTCATACCGCATTTCCTGGTGACAGAGTGAGTTTGGCGCGAAGCGTCCTCTACATATCATTTGAATTGTATTAAGAGAAAAATCTTCTGAGCTTTGTGAAAAAGATATGTATGTTTTAGTCGGAGTAAAAATGGAGTTTTTAGTGATTTGAATAAATAAATTTATATGGAGAAATTAAACTAGAGTGGTTATGAGTGTGTTATAAATTAAATAACCTCTCTCTGAGCTAACAATGAGTCAATAATTAATTTTAACATCATATGAAGATTTGCCAGCTTTTTAATGGAAAATTTAAAATAATATATAAATATTAAACATTTACTTATATATATATATATATATATATATATATATATATATATACATAAATTTAATGAATATTTTCTAAAAATGCAAACATTCGCGATCAAGATCTGAGTAATAAAATTCTTTGGATGACTTATAGTAGATTCGTATCTTCAACTTGGTTGAACTCAATCCTATTTAGAAGGTCCATGGTGGTCTGGTTGGTTAAGGTCTTATCCTCATTATCGGAAGGAAGTGAGTTCGAATCCCATCTTAACCAAAGATTAGAAGTTAAAATATTAAAAGCAATCACTGCTAAAGACCGCTGGAGCAAGTTAAAGATGTCGTGGTCGCAGTGGCTTCAAGTGAAGTGATACTTCTGGGGATTGCAGAGTAAGATTTGAGTGTCTTCTGCTTTGTCCATGCTTCAAAGTCACGAAGACTCCACACGGCCGTTTCTATCCAACTAGTAGAACCCCCAACTCAGAGCTAAGTATAGGGAAGAAGGCTGATGCAACAACAATAATACTATCAAGAATGCGTGAGGAGAGCTGCAAGTCACATCTTCCAGTATAAAACATTTTGATATAAAACTTTTTTTTCCCTAAAAATAATTCATTATTTTCTCATGAAATTACTTGTGTCAATTAAAAATTCCTAGCTTAGTAATAAAGATGACTATCTTTTATTAGCTAAAGCGAAACTCCAATTTAATTTAGATTTCATAATAATTCATCATTATAGTTATTTATCACTACATTATTTTTTATTTAATAATAAATTGGATTAAATTCAATTTTATTGAATTAAAAATTTATAAAATTTCAATTAAAAAGAGATTTTAATTGAAATTTATAAATTCTATTTGAAACTGTCTCTTTTATTCCACATGCTCAGAATCAGAAAACTCATGATGATGGGCAAAACTATGAAAAATATATTTAAAAATGAAACAGAGAAATGTTTATTTTTTTCTCTATTTTAGAAGGAAGAAAAAATTTTTCATTAATTGTTTCCTATAGAATTACACATGCCTTTAGTGGTTATACTAATCTTTTTGTTGTATTTTAAAATATATTTTTAATATTTCATTTTGATGATTTTAATGATTTTAATTTTAGACTTGGTATTTTGAATGTTTATACTGAATGCTTTTATGCTAAAATTTGTACACATAAAGACGCATGCCGAATTAAACATACTCATTACTAAGTCATTCCTATTTAGAAACCACATTAATTTATTACTCAAAATATATGTTATATCTTGACTGACTGTGATTAATATTACTTGAATTCTGAATATACCTGTCTATTATCAAATTTGTTACTCTTTAAAAGTAAGTATAATCTTTCCAATCGATTTGAAAGAGTGCATAACTTTATATCATGATAAGTACCAACATTTTAAATATGCTTCTACAATACACTACTGGCCATTAAAATTGTTACACCAAGAAGAAATGCAGATAACAAAATGATATTTATTGGACAAATATATTATACTAGAAATAACAAGTGATTAAATTTTCAAAAATTTGGGCTGGATAGATCCTGAGAAATCAGTACCCAGAACAACCACCTCTGGCAGTAATAACAGCAGTTATACGCCTGGGCATTGAGTCAAACAGCGATTGGATTGCATGTACAGGTGCCCATGCAGCTTCAACACGATGCCACAGTTCATCAATCGTAGTGACTGGCGTTTGGTGACGAGCCAGTCGCTCGACAACCATTGACCAGACGTTTTCTATTGGCGAAAGATCTGGAGAACGTGCTGGCCAGGGCAACAGCCGAACATGTTCCGAATCAAGGAAGGTCCGTACAATACCGGCAACATGCGGTCGGGAATTATCCTGCTGAAACGTAGGGTTTCGCAGGGCTCGAATAAAGGGTAGAGCCACGGGTCATAACACACCAGAAATGTAACGTGCACTGTTCAAAGCACCGTCAATGCGAACAAGAGGTGACCAAGACGTGTATCCAATGGCACCCCATACCATCACGCCAGGTGATGGGTCAGTATGACGATGACGAATGCACGCTGCCAGTGTGCGTTAATCACGATGTCGCCAACACGGATGCGACCCTCATGGTGCTATACACAGAACCTGGATTCATCTGAAAAGATGACGTCTCGCCATTCGAGCGCCCAGGTTCGTCGTTGATCACACCAGTGAAGACGCTCTTGTCTATGACGCAGCGTCAAGCGAAGCCGCAGTCATGGTCTCAAAGCTGAGAGTCCATGCTGCTGCAAACGTCGTCGAACTGTTCGTGCAGACACTTATTGTCTTCCGAATGACCCCGTTTCTTGACTCATGGTTCGTGACGTGGTTGCACGATTCATTACGGCCATGCGGATAAGATGCCTGTCTTCTCGACTGCTAGTGATAGGTGGCCGTTGAGATCCCGCATGGCGTTCCGTATTACCGTCCTGAACCCATTGATTCCATATTCTGCTAACAGTCATTGGATCTCGACCGACGCGAGCAGCAATACTGCGTGCGATAAGATAAACCGCAATCCCGGTACGCTACAATTCGACTTTTATCAAAGTCAGAAACGTGCTGGTACGCATTTCTCCTTGTTACACGAGTCCTCACAAGAACTTTTCACCAGGCAACAACGTTCAAATGCAATTTGTGTATGAGGAACCGGCTGAACAATTTCCTCATTTAAACACAATGTAGGTGTCGCTACTGGCGCCTGCTTTGTCTGAATGCGCGGAAAAGCTAATCATTTGCATATCACAGCACCTTCTTCCTTTCGTATAAATTTCACGTCTGTAGTATGTCGCCTTCTTGGTGTAGCAATTTTAAAGGCCAGTAGTGTATTTAAGTCAATTTATATACGAATGCAAAAAGAATTAAGAGTTTGTGCTAAATAATACATTTAGCACAAACTTAATTCTGTTTGCATTCGTATGTGATTTTAATCAATAGGACAATATTTTCGAATAATTTCAAGCATTTTTACGTTTCTAGTTATTCTAAATTAAATTTGCCTAAGTATCTGAAAAGAATAAAATATCATTATTATCACGAGTAATAAGTTAATAGAATTGTGAAAGTTCATTTTAATTTTTAAAAGTTCACTGTTAAAAATAATTGGATTCATTAACACTTAATTTTTCTTTCATGTAAAGTTAAGTATTGTTATTTTATTTTTTCGTTTTATAAGAGAGTAAAGATTATTAACAATAATATATTTTACATTGAAATTAGCATAAGAAATGGAAATTATGTACTTTATTTGGTTAAAAATAGGCTATTGTAGAATAATGAAATATTTTTAATGCAATCTAAGCTTTTATGCTTATAGACATATTATCCATTACAAGATATAATATTTAGAATAATATTTTATATGTAATATATATAGCACATATATAACTTTAATGTACGTTATTTGTCTGGTAAAAATATATAATTGGAAAATAAAGGAATACATATTTTTGGAAATATGAATAATTTATTTCTATAAACGTTTAAAACCTATAAATGTTTTTTTTTCTTTTTTGTAGATTTGGAAAGCTTTATAAAAAGAAAATATGGATATAGAAATGTGAGTTATCAATAAAAAATTTATCATTATCAATAAATATTATGGCGAGACAGGCAAATCATAACCAGAAATGGAAAGCAGACCGAATCTAGCCAGCATCAATAAAAGTTTAATAATTGATTAGTAGAATCTGACAACAAAAGTTTAGACACAACATTAATGTTTTTCACGTCTTTATTAACAAAAGTCTTTTTTAATTGTGACATATTAATATTATAACACCTCTGTTGAAGGATTGAGCTTCATATTTACTTTTTGTTAGTAACACTAATTAAGCGTTCGTCAATTCAAATTTAAAATCCTATATTTTGCAATTTGAATTTTACTGTAAGAATTCCAAATATTTATTCAAATACTACCAAAACATTGGATATAAAATCAATATTAGAATAAAATTTTCTAAAAAAAAAATATATATATATATATTCAAATGAAATTTTGAAATTTCTAGTTGAAAATTTCTAATATGATTCTAATATAAGCTTTCATAAGAAATTCTAAAGTAAATATTCAAACGAAACTATAATATAATAAAATTTAAAATATGAATTATCGTTTATGATTACAAAAACTCTAATCAAATTCTTTTTAAGTCGAAATTCTTCACCAAATCACTGATAAAACATACGCGTGTTGGAATTCATCATACGAAAGAATCCGTTCTAGCTAAGAAATCTACATACTTGACATATTCAGCTCCTACAAGAAAAAATAAGATTAAGAGAAATTTTTATTTTGTAAGCAAATACCGTGTACATGAGACCAAGATAATTTCGAAAAGCTAGTGTCTCCATAAAAGGCCAAATAATCTACAGATTTGGCTCATTGCCAACCGCAACAGATTGTAGAATTTGGCGAGAATTAAGAGAAATTTTATTTTGTAAGCAAAAACCATGTACATGAGACCAAGATAATTTCTAAAAGCTAGTGTCTCCAAGAAAGGTCAAATAATGTACATATTTGTCGTATTTGTCAACCGCAACATATTGTAGAATTTCGGTGAGAATTAAGAGAAATTTTATTTTGTAAACAAATACCATGTACATGAGACCAAGATAATTTTGAAAAGCTAGTGTCTCCATGAAAGGCCAAATAATCTACATATTTGGCTTATTTGTCAACCGCAAAATATTGTAGAATTTGGCGAGATTTTGTAATATAAATGAATACCATATTTGTAGATGAGGCTAACATATAATTTCGAAAGACAAGGGTTGCTATGGAAATATCTAAAAATAGTAAAATATTACAATAGATTCTCTTTTATAAAATATCAATTTTCTATATAAAATCTATTTTGATATGAAAATATTTGTATTATAGGGTATGTATTTACATAAAAAATATCAATAAATTGAAAAGTTTAAAATTTAAAATTACCTTAATTTTTATGGCATTGTCAATTGTTTTATATTTCAAATAGTATTTTAAAATATATTTGCATTATAAAAAGAAATATTTATTTGATTTCAAATTTAAAAAATGCGTATTTTCAAGAAAGCGTGAAATATAATTCATTTCTTGTAACTTGAAATTTATACTATCTGGAAATATAAATCTTTCATGCGAAACAAACTATAGCTTATAAAATATTTTGTTTTAGGAAAATCTTCCCTCTCAGATAAACATGAAATATCCCTGATAAAATTTTTATTTGTTTCTTTTGAAATAAATAAATATCATTTACTAACATATGAGCATTTCTTTCGCTTCAATAGGATTCGAGACTCCTTTTATACGTATTTTATGATCCGTATTCGACACAATCGATATACATATAAATACAAATTCAACAACGCAGAATAGAAAATTGAATTAGGTAACAAAACTATATTTTGAACTTTAAAATAATATGATTTAGAGCTGAAATTGGAATATTTGCTTCTTACTGAAATAATTTTTATAGAATTTTTGATAGCGAAGAAATTTCGACAGCAACTATTGGTTTCTGAGTAACTATAAATTTAAAGAAATTTATAGAACAAAAACACTAAAAATGTAAAGAAGCTCAGAAAAATATTATGCATATTTTCAGTCTCTTAAATAATAAGAAAGCTTAAATTAAATCAAAAATTTTAAGTGATTTAAGTGCACGAAAAAGTAATGGCAAAATCCGTAAAGAAATTTTAAAATAAAGGTTTCTTTAACAAAATGGTTTTTATTGACCATAAAAATTTACAAGATGGCAATAATAATACAGATTTCCAGAAAATGGTGCTGTGCTTGGATTCGAAATAATATCTTACCATAAAATGAAATCGTTATAGATATTTTAATATAGCTTACACTAAGTCTAGGTAGATTATTTTTATCTCCTTTAGCGCTAAAATTACGAAAAGATGTGCTTTAGGAAAAAAAAAAAAGGAATTTTTTGTATATTTTTAAATTACACGTATAGTACTTTTTATCACATCATTATAATCGAATTATTGAGTATTTTAATGAAACATGGTGGAAAATATTATAACAGAAGACCAAGATTGATGATAGAACCATAAAATTTTTATTAAAAAAAAATCTGTTAGTAACAATCTTTTGCAAGGAAAGTTGGTTACTGATGCTGTATAATCCAAGATGCCAAATTCAAAGTTTGGTGATTTTTTTTTGATGGATTTTCTTTTGCATCTGGCAACCTAGCTCTTATTACATCATAAATATGGAGATCCATAAGAATTATGCCGAAAATTCTATTTTGGCAACCATAGTATTTACATCATCGCGCACATCACAATACTTCATCTTGGCAAAATTTCTTATCGCCAAAATTTTCAGAATTTGACATCCTGGATTATATGGCATCTGTGCTGAAAGTTGGTATTCCATTTGGAGGATTTTTCATAGATTAACTGGAATTTCATGTTAAATATTAATTATTGAATAGACACTTCTGCATGATTATTTATTTATTACGTGTTAAATGTTATTTTTTATGTTAATTAATACGGTTATTTGAAATCATGTTATTGATGGATTGTTTATTTTTTAAGCATTACAATTAATTAGAAACCTGTTATACAAATAATTACAAGATCAAAATATTACATTGGTTTATGTAAAAGCTAAAAAATAATTATTTTAATTATTGAAAATTGTAATTACAGCATGAATACACACACCTTAAATGTTTTGAAAAAACAGTGACTACAATCTGTAAGTAATATTAATTAAATATTTTGGCTGTAAAGTTGGTTTTTTTTAAAAAAAATCACTCTAATAATATGTTTTATTTTCGATCAAGGAAAGGAGTTAAAAAGGATTATTTGTTTGTTATTTTGAAATAAAGTTTTATTATGTAAGCATATTTTGTGCACTGAATTTTTTGTAAGAAATAGGGTTCATATGTGAAAAACGTCTTTTTCTACTCAATGAAGAATCTAAATCATTGCTGATGCCTTATAAATTTCAATCAAAATTTGACGAACTCGACACTTGAACTCACATTCTCCTTTTCACGGTATTAAAAATAAGTTGAAAGACTGATCAAACTTGTTATTAGGAAGCATTGAACTGGGTCAGGTACGAAACTTATCACCTCCTAGTCACAAGAATGATGTCTTTAATAACCAACCTACTGAGCTTTAGAGAATATTTTAGAGGATATTTTTAATAATTACAGGTAAATATAGTTGCGATGTCTATGAGTTGAAAATCTATTGAGTCGTGGTTGATCTGAAAACTGAAATGCTAATCACCCAGTTCACAAAGTGCTTCACTAAAATATATGTTGTTATTACTTATGACGCTTTGACAAGCCAAGGTCGTTATGTAGTTGGCTATGCGAATTTAAGTCAGTAGGGTGTGTCTTCCGTTTAACCAGAGTACTACGAAGGCGCAAGTACAACTTGCTCTAAGCTCCTCCGATAGATGGCACGACCAGATGATCCATTCCCTTAATTTTGATATTGATCTGGAGGTGGAACTATATGCAAAATATATGCAACTACTGCATATATTTTGATATTTAAGCAATCAAACATTTTAGAATTAATCAATTGTTTTTCTAATTAATTCTGATTTTAGCGAGATGATAAATAATCTTATTTTATTTAAAAACTATATAATTCGTAATCATTAAATGTGAATTGTTTTGTCTTTATTTGTATAATTTTTTTACTCATTTCTTTATTGAAGTTATTAGATCTTTAATTCAGCTTTTTTAATATTCGTTACTCTGCGTACTTCTCTGGAATAATTCAAGCATATCTTTAGGTATAATGTATTAACACAATTTCCTTACTGAATTAATGATATGATTAAATAAATTTTTTCAAGTGCATCAGTTTTTGACAAACACAAATAACTTTTATTTATTTGTGTTTGTCATAAAGACTTATTTAATTGTGTTTGTCACACTAGAAGTTGAAAGCTTAATTTATTTTAAATAATTCTTCGAATATAAGGCTGGAGTTTCATTCTAATGTATGGTTATACCTAATACGATTAAATCATGTGCTCAACAATTTTCATAAAAAAATCAATTTTATCCTAAACATAACAAATGAAAAAAATGTTTTTCTAAGTATTATAAATTTTTATTATTTATTTAGATAATGAAACAGAAAAGTACATAAGATTTAAGATGATCAGCTTTTAACAAAAGATAAAAAATATATACATGCTTTATCAAAATTTCCTTAACTATAAAGTGGTTGTTTCCTTCTTCCAGTTGAGATTCTGACTACATCAATTTATGAGAATTCCCATAGGTTTAAAATATCCATGTCATCAGGTAAAGTTTTACCATGTCACTCAATAATTCATCACGATATCGTATTGAAAAGGCGTCGTAAATCCGACTTGTTAAATAATTTATTACATTATTTCAAATCACATTCTTTGAGCGGCAGCAAATAAGGCGAATTTCCCCATCTGTCTGAGAGTATTGCCCAAGTTTATTTTATTAATAAAACAGCATCTTATATAAAGAATAAAGTATCGATTTGAGAAGCCATTCTCAATTGATACAAGACATTAACATGTTAGCATACAACAAAAGAAAAAGCAAAATGAAAAAGACAAGTCAAAAAATTCTGACGTTTTCTGGTTAAATCTGCAAGAGCAATTGAAATTTTTAAAGATTTCATTAATTAATAGAATTTTATGTTGGATTTTAGCCCACCCTTGGCGTGAACGATTTTGGTTGGCGATAAATGTGGCTTAAGCCAATTTTGGTAATCCTACTTCGATATATTAGATATGGTAAACCAAATTGTTTCAGGAATTTCATTCTAGCTTGGAGCTTTTTTTCAGTTTGTCACTATAATTGTGGGCTCTCCTAGGATTCTACCGAATTCTAATTTGATATATATATAATTTCAGTATTCATAAACAATCATTTTTAAATCTCAAGTCTAATACCTTGCTTAAGCCAACATTAAATTAATAATATTTTTTAAATACTCTTTCGTTCCTGATAAGGAAAGTGATTTAATTTGGTATTACGACAAAATCATGAATCAAAATTAAATTTTTCAAACATGTAATTTTTGAGTTGATGGTTTTGAGAAATGTACAATTATCTTAAATAACAAAAATGAAATAAATCAATGCTTCTGCTTGAATAAATAAGGGTTGAAAGTGCTGAAATAAACATTGCAAAATAATAATAATATTATTAATTTGGAATTATTCACGGAAAATTTCTTGCCATTAAGTGGTGCTGAATATATTTTTACAGATTACAAATATATTTTTATTTTACTAGTATTTCTATGAGGACCGAAATTTGATCCTCGGGCTGGGCAAGGTCGATTCAGCCTTACTTCCTTTCAGTGGATCGATAAACTGAGTACCAAACATGCTTAGGAACTAAACACTGGGAGTTTCGTGTTAGGCTAACCACCTAATCGGGATATATGCTTAGCACCCCAGGGCCTTTCGGTCAGGGAAATAGAGATATATAGGCACTATAGGCCTTGACTCACATGAGCTGTCAACCCATAAAGTTTAAGTTAGTATTTCTATTTCTCCGTAATGATGTATGTTAAGGATATAACGGATTATATTCTCAATATAATATATTCTTTTGTCTATCTAAAATGATAGAGCGTATAATGTTTTATAACTCCTCACAGTTACAGTTATTTATGTTTTTTATTTCCCTTTTTTTCACAAAACAACTATACCATCTTTTGATTTTGAACTAAAAATATATTTCTATATATAAAATTGTGGAGTTTATAAAATAAAGTTCATTTAACTTTACTAAAAAATAAAAAAATTGTTTAATCAAAAAGCTTTTCTTTAATACTCAATTTCAAAAATAAAATCTACCTAATTCGTGTTTCTTTGATTCTTTATTAATTGTTTATTGTTTTCTAACATAATTTTAAGTTTTAGTCAGATTAATTAGCAATACCAGAAGAATTTTTGTGTACATCTCAAATAATTTCATGATAATGCTTCAAATTATCAATTAATATAAAGTGTCATATCACTTCGAAAATCTCCTTATTTATAAATACATTTCATTTAAAATAGTTTTATCGTTAAAAATAATAAATAAACTAATTGTATTTTACACTTATTCATCTCGCATAATTTTTTCCAATATACGTCTTGTGTTATCTAGTAGGCATAATAATTTATTATCACTGGTTTAATATTTAATAGTTTGCACTTACCATAGATTTAATGATGGAGAAAATTTCTTTCCCTCTCACATCAATGACAAAATTGAGGGGTGGATACTCCGGTGGTGCAATCTATAGAAGAAGTTTAGAGCAGGTCGTACTTTCATCTTCGAAGTGCTCTGAATAAACGAAAGACGCACACTACCGACTTAAATACGCATAGCCAACGACATATTGGGCTTTGCTTGTCCAAGTGTTATAAGTAACAATAATGACAACAGCATACTTTGAGTAGAAAATTGAATCCCATTGAAGTAAATCTGTCTCTTGGATAATGTGCAATCGAGTTGTTATCCAAGCGAGCGTCTTTGCAGCGCGATTATTTTTATTATCTTAAGGAATATCTATGCTGAGTCTTAGTCAGGTAAGATTGTTTTACAATTAACACAGTCTCCCCTGTTTTACTATGCACATATTTACTTTTCATGTATGGGGCTGTGAAGATCCTATTAAGTATGATTTTTCATATATAAGTCGGTTGTTGCACCAGCATGCTTCTCTGTACCAAGCGCTCAGTTGGGTTCTAGATAGAAGTAGCCGGGTGGAGTCTTATTGATTCTGAAGCAGTGACCAAGTAGAAGACCCCAAATACTTTACCTGCACACCCAGAGGCGTCATTTTACTTGGAGGACATTGTGAACAAGCCCAATTTTAACGGGGCCTAGCCACCATTAACGAACACGACGGATCTTCGGTCTGCCGGGATTCGAACTAACTACCTTCCGATAATGAGAACTACGAGCTAACCAACCAGGACACCAAGGTCCTTTATATGAGGCTGTGGTAACCTAATGATTAGGGCATCGACCTCCCATCCGTACGGTTGGAGTTCGATTTCTAGTTCCTCCGGAGGCCCACAGAGTTCACGCGATATACGTGCTCGTTAAATTTGTAGAATTGAAAGTCCTGTGTCGGTCGGTCGTAGAGCAATTACCATAGGTGTATGGTCTGGAGAAAATTCTCCCCCTTCAAATAAATGCCAAAATTAAGGGAGTGGAACCTTTGGGGGTGCCATCTATCCTCTATGTTTAGATCACAGTTGTATTTTCCCTTCTTGGTGCTCTGGTTAAACGGAAGACTGACACATAGCCAATGGCACAGCGAGCTTGGCTTATTCAAGTGTCATGATGTGTCATATATTTTACGTTTTTTATATTTATTTCTCATTATTATCTTGATGAATAAAATGTTTTTATTATAAGTTTTATGTTATTTGTATAAATCGAAAAGTATAATGACTTAAATTATATTTAAAATTAAAGAGAGACATAAAATGAAAAAAATAAAGAAATTAACTTCTGCTCTTTTCAATATTTATTAAAAAATTATTAAAAAAATAAATCAGTTGATATACTTTTCAGTATCTAAAAAATACCTATGTATCAATTAACTTATTAGTTCAAATGTAAAAAAGATTTCAATATATAATATTTCGGAAAAAAGAAATCATTTCACTCAAAAAAAAAATAATAATAAATAAATAATTAGACATTTACTGCTGATAACACATTCAAATATGAGTTACTGCGAACGCAGTGATTTCCATTGTAACAGTTTGTGGATTCGATTCCTAGTTTACAGTTTGTGTGTGTGTGTGATATTTGTTGGTAATGTGGAATCTACATTAATTACAAACTCCAATCGAATAATCTCTTAAGAATCATTTTTAAATAACATTTAGTGATAGGAACACACAGATAGAAATGTTCTTACGAAGTAAAAATTGCCGATTGAAAATTTTGAAAGAAATATTGACAATACATTCTTGATTGAAATATAAAGTTTAAAGTTTTAAACGCTATTACATTCATTGTTAAATAATGTAACTTACCATTTCTCCCAAATTGAGTCACCGTTGCTTATTTTATAATCATGAGAAATTTGAACGTCAAAATTTTAAAAGTAAATCGAAATGCAATTCAAATACATGAAGAGAAAAAGAAGCGACTATTTTTATTTATAATAAGCTGATATCATGCATTAAGTTTCCAATCTAAAGAATTATAAATTAAACTAAAATGATGAGACAGAATTAAAATGAATAACTAATCATAAGAAAATGTAAGGACATTGAATTTAGAGATAAGTGTTTGACATTATGTTTCTTTACCGACAAATTTATATAAATTTTTCCTTTAAAAAATTTAACATTCCTTTTGCCATTAAAACGTTTCGAAATGAGCCAATATAGGTTCTTTTTGTTAAAAGAACGTCACAAGCGAATTTCAAAACATTTCCAAATTTATTTTATCATCCAAATTCATTGATTCATCATTTATTATATATTGATTGTTAAAAAAATCGTTTTTATGTATGCAAAAAATTAAAAGTCAATTGAATAGTGTAAAACGTGATATTATCTGTATCTATCTATTGAAGTAGCATGATAAATTTACAATAATTTATATTTTTAAAAATGTGCAATTTAGAAAATAGAATACTGTATATAATAATATATATATTTATTAAGTTATTATCATTTTTTATTAATATTCATAGTAATGTTTTTTTTAGTTTATGGCTTATAATGTTAGTAATAATCTAAGCAAATGTTCATGGATGGAAAGTACACACATACGTTAAATGATTAAATCATAGCCATGTTTCAGTTAAATTTAATTCCACGGAATTAAGGAAAGACACGTAATGCTACGAACGAAATGAATTGAATACTTATTTTAATTTGGAAGACATAAAAATTAAAAAATCTGTCATGTACACGATTTAGAATGAATTAATTTTCAAAATTATATAGATTCTGATGAGCCATGTGATTTTAGCTACATTTTAAAAAACATCTAAAATACTTGTTTATTTTTTCAAGCATTGTAAAACCATTTTTTAAATAGCAATATCTTGTTTTATATATTTCAATATTTATATTTAGTATTTTCCAAATATCCTATAGTGTCATTTTTTTATTTAAATATTTCATTGCAATAATAGTGCTCAAAATTTACATTCTACCACAAAAAATGACTACTAGATGGCGGTATATATGTCAGAACTCGATGCATTTTAACCCAGCAAATATATTTTTTACTCATATCTATTTAAAAAAAATAAAGACCTTATAATTATATGATAACAAGAAATATTTATTTTTATGTAACAAAATAAGTAGATTTTTATTCAATTATAATCAATAATTATCAAATTCCCTCATTTAATTTAATTTTAGCGCGAAACAATTTTTTTATATTGCTTTTTTTATTACTTATGCAGTTAATTATACATACTAATACCACTAACAATAGAATTCCTTTTTAAACTTTATATGAAATGATAAATATCTTATAAAACTGCACTGATTAAAAATATTCTAATAAAATTGAAATTGACAGATATAATTTATATGAAATAATTTTTATCGTTAATCATGATTATGCCTACTCTCAAACACAAGCAATAAAACATGCAACCACATTTACACTGTTAATCCAGCTGTTTCATCAGAGATCAGAATTATTTTTATTATGATGTTCCATTGTCTCTTAAATTATTACTGGACATTGCTTATCACAAGAGTAAGACAAGTCACTTTTACTATTGTATAATTCAATATTGTCTCATTTATTATCTTACTCAATATCTACCTTGTTTCCTTCTATCTCCTAAAAAGTAAAAGTAATAGAAATTAAATATAATACAGAACATTAAATTAATTGAATATTAGTTTGAAGCATAGGTTCCCAAAGTGATCCAGGTGGACACACAGGGGTCTATAGGACACCACACGGGGTCCACGTAGACGTGAAAAGAAAACAGGGGTTCACAAGTTGTAAGTGAGGGTCCATAAAACATTATGTGGTTTTCATAATAAAGAGCAAAAATTATGACTTAGATTTACTTAACATAGGCAGATAGCATCATTCACTAGGTAGATACTCAAAAATACAGAATTGAATACAAACACAGAATTGAATAGAATAATAGATAATAGTTCAAGTATGCTTGATGATTTGAAATTAATGAAGCGGAATATTAGTCGGCGCGATTTCTCCCAAATCCCAGTTGTCATAGATATAATGTCTTGATGAGGATTATCAGACTTACACTCAACATTTAAATACTCCTCATGAAGACTTCAAAAACAGATTTGAAGATATCCTGACAATGAAAATACCACCATGGAACATAACTAACGTGACCAGACATCCCGTTTTAAACAGGACTACCCCTTTTTACAATTACGAGTCCCGGTTTTGGCAGATTGAACATCACAGAACGGGGAGATTTGAGATTGCTTCTTATAAAACTGAAGCCAAATATTGATAATTTGCTGTCAATTCATAAAGTAAATCCGTCTCATTAAAAGTATGACTATTTTTTAATGTTGATTTACATTTCAGAGTGCATTGTTGATTGTTTGCAATAATAAATGCTCATAATTTTTATAACTACAAGTATTATTTTAATAAATAAGACACACGAAAATCTAATACTTTTTTTCTTCTTAACACTCCCAATTCAGAATGATATTTTTTTGTAGTTTTGGGAATACAGTAGAAATGTAGTAGCAGGGAGTCTACCGAAAATAGTAAAACTTTGAAAATAGTCCAAAAAAAGTTTGGGAACCCACGGTTTGAAGCTTTGAAAAAATGAATATATATCATAAGCTATACGAGTAACATTTCTTAAAGTTGTGAAATTTAAAACTAGCACACAATCTCTCAAAAATGATTTCAATATTTCCCATGGAGCTCACAAGTTTTTGCTTCAGATTATGTAACAATAGTATTAATGCATATTAATTTAATGTGGACTATTATTATAATCTTAAGAGGATTTTTTTCTAAATACAATCTTTGCATCTTATATGCAAAATGAATAAGAAAACATTTTTTTTCATATGGTAATATAAACGAAGCTTACAATTACAAGTGTATATTTTACAAAAATTTGTCTTGACTAGCAACATATATAATAAAACGCGGAATACTGTTTCATTTCAAATCTATGAAATTTTTAACATTATAAACAATGTATTTTAAAATCACTTCACAAATAATTCAGCTGTAAACTTGGTTATCAATTAAAAGTAAATATTTTCCCACAGCTTCTTCCATCTATTGCATATAAATAATTATAACCATATAAGCAACAAAACTAATTAAAATTTTTAACTGCATTCATTAATAAAAGTTAAGAATGTGCAATTTTATTGTAATGGTAATAAAATATAAAAATAAAAGATATTTCGAATTTGCAGCAACAATTATAACCTCTTGATGCCAAAAATAAATAAATAAATAAGAAATTGCCCTTGATTTATAATAAAGTATAAATGAAAAAACATGAAACATGTATACACTAAATTTAGTACCTATCTAATATAAATATTTTAAAAGTAATTTCAAACAATTTTAATGTCAATATTAGTTATTTTTTAAAAAGTATCAATGTTAATTAATGTTTGTAATCTTTGCATTTTACATAGGTTCTTAAGGTGGATGATATCGTTACAATAGGATATGGGCATTTATCATTTTCATGGAGGAGGTGGGGTGAAGAAGACCTAGAAAGAAATAAGGTTCATCAAAATGTAATTTTTTAAAATTATATTCTGATGAACCCTATGATTTTAACGACATTTAAAAAATATTATAAAATCTAAAATACTTGTTTATTTTCTCAAGATTCGTAAGACCATTTCTTTAAATAGTAATTTTTTGATTTATACGTTGCAATTTTTATAATTAGTATATTTTCAGCGATTCTAATAAAACTAAAAATAATAATATAAATTATTATTTTATCAATTAATATAATAAATTATATTAATTAATAAAATAATAATTTAATGAAATTAATAAAATTAAAAAATAAATTAAAAATAACTAGTAGTTAATAAGATTATAAATTAATAACATTAAAAAAATTAATAAATTTAAATAAAATTTATTTATTAATAATTTTATTAATTTATTAATTTTAATAATAATAAGTTAATAAAGTTAAAAAAAATATTTAGTAAGAGAAGGATAGATTAAGTCAAGTGTCCCCGACCATTTTGTGCCTAAGATTTTACAAAATGGTTGGAGAGACAGAATTTCTATCAAATGTTTTTCGTTCCGTTCATTTTTTTCCAAGAAATTTATAGTTGATGGACAAAGTTATTAGTTCGCACTACATATAATGCACACAAAATTTAATCTTTAAAATTAATTTAACATATGAATATAATTAGTATTAATATTCTTGTGTGAAATAAATGATTATTAAATCGTAAATTTTTGGTAAATTGTAATAATCTTTGGCATAAGTGTAATCTATGTGTGTCATCTTTGAATTGCATTTCACTGGCCAGCGCTTCATAAATGGGATAATATAATGCAATCGTCAAAATATGTTCACGTGTAAGTCATGATCTATATTTTGATTTTATGATATTCATTGCCGAAAAAATGAACCCCTCAAGTATGTGGAACCAAAAAACGAGAAATTTTGAGGATAATGTAATACACACTGAAGATATAAATTCTGAAGATGTTTCTATCTCCTCCACACTTCTTATCGTCTTATTTGAAGAAATTCTGAATTGTATGTTGCTATTTCTGTTACGCTTATTTGGTTGATATAAGTATTTCCAAATAAGGTGATGATGAGCTCGATAATATTTAATTGTTGTAGGTGCTTTTCAAATTTATCTTCAAACAATTAAAGATTGGCGACAAATGTTGATAACACAATTTCACTGTCGTTTATCATTTTTTTCATATTTGGAAAAATGCACAAGAGACTTCAGTTTCAGATGTGATAACCAAAAAAACTAGCTCATCTCTAAATAAATGTAAATATCCTTCTTACTATATACTTATCAACAGCTGCAAGTTTAAATTATTTCGTTTTTCTACTATGTGTCTGTTATGTAAGAAAAATCTGTTAGCCAAAGATAACCTGGTAGTTCTAAAAATTTTTGATTTTTGGCTTCAAGATAATTTTTTATTTCTTTAATTAAATTTAAAAATATATCACGTACTTTGTCTTTACTGATCCAGTGTATTTAAGTATGTAAAATGGGGTCAGTATCATCAGAATTTTGTAACAAGCCATTGAAAAGTCAATATTGGAGAGGAATTGCACGAATTAAGTTAACTATTTTGGAAATAGTTTTTATTTGGTGACCAAATGGTAGTATTTTACCAAAAAAGCTTCTGATGGATAATGCAGTGATATGATATAAAATATGGAAATTACCATCTTTTATACAGAGAGCAATGAAACCATACACGTTTCTTGCCATAAATAGTGCCCCATCAATGGTTATCGCAGACAGTTTCTGGATAGGCATACTTATCAAACTTCCATATTTTATAAAAATTTTATAAGTACTACCCTCTGCTATCTGTCCTTTCATGGGAAATATTTTCAGCAGCTCTTTTTTACTGTAAAATTAATAAATATCATTTTCACAATAATTGCAAACTGTGCTGTGTCTGCTATGCCTGTAGACTAGTTAAATGCAATGAGAACCACTCACATATTTCCAAATCACTTTTCAACTGCATTTGCATATCTTTTGAAATGATTCCTATTCTTCTTGCAACACTATTAGCTGATAACTGTAAGTCTTGTATTGCTTACTTGATCTCACGTATGTTGAAAAATCCCTCGGATAAGCGATCAGCACCAGAAAGAAATGCTTCTGCTTACAGCTCCTGGTAGGGTCTGTTCTTCTTTGAGTGCTTGTCAGAAATTTTTAAAGACACAAAAGTGTCATTTTTAGATTTTATCACAGGTTTTGTGAAAATTGACTGTTTAACAGAAAAATTTGATTTTAACTGCTTTATTTGTTATTTTTTGAATTGCATATTTAATCAGTTAGCTGAGATTAAAAGTAGAATCAACTGTTTAGAAGAAATGTTCAACGTTAATTAATTTAGGCATCACAACATTATTTCCACAAAACAAAATAGCACATTCATTTTTTAATTGACGAAGAAATAGGATTCCTCTCATTTGGAATTAAGATTATTTTTAAGTTGTATTTTGCTTAATCCACTCATTTTAATGTAAGTAAAGGAAAGATAATGAAGAAGTAAGCGCTGTTTACAAAAATATGAATAAAGAAACCATGGATCAAAAAAGAAAATAGACAAAACAAATGAATGTTATTTCAATGCAGTTTTCCATATTTCAATTTCGGAAAAATGCCTTCGTAGTACGGCAACCATAAAAATGAACCGATTAGTTTTATTTCAGACGTGAGGAGTTGGTGTGGCGAAGTCTTGGCAGGAGTTGAAAATAAGTCTGCTATATTTTACTTTGTGTTTATATCTGTGGGGATGGAGGTTGCGTTTTTCCAGTGATTTCCATTTTGGTTAAACATATCATTAATATAGAAAAAGAAAAAAATTGCATAGGATTTTATGGAAAAGAGAAATATTTAAGCTTAATCATTAAGTTTATAGCCTACAATAGTGTTAATATCAATCATAATTCCAATACACACTAAAGGCATTTATAAATTTATTGCAAAAATTTGTTATATTTTTTATACTTAAAGTAATTTTACGAACCATGGTCACAAAGCAAAAACTCAAATTTAACAGAAGGCATTTTGGAAAACAAAAAGGCATTTTGAAAAAAAATTTGAGAAATTATTTTTAATTCCTTTGCAGTCTCCAATTGAAGATAAATACAATAAAAATGCTCTTTTTGACATCTGGAACAAAACATTATTTAAAATTTTTAATTATAATTTATGATATTTTTAAGCAATTTCTTTCTCAGTTATAAATTATAATACAGAATTATAATCAATAAAGAGAATATTACTCCTTTTACTTTGTTACATTTTATTCACTTCAGTTTATACAGTATTTAAACAAGAATGAAAATTCAGTTTATCCACAATTTTATAATTAACAGATTATTTTCATAAGTAAACAAAATATTTTAAATTACTGGTATAAATATTTTTCTAGTATACAATACAAAATAAATTTGAAAGTTATTTTTATATGGAGAAGTTTTTCTTGGAGTAAGTTTTTTACAAATGATAATGTATTGCTGATGTGTAAAACTGAATTCATTGCTAGGATTCATTGCTAGGATTAATTATTATTAATTACAAACATAAATTAACTAATGTTATTTGAAGACATTACGTGTAATATATGCCTTGAGTATTAAGATCATCACCAATCAGATGCAGTTCTAGATATTTTTATTCATTTATTCTCATCATAATATGGCATAAGACTTCTAATAAACGCCAAACGAGATTAACAGAATTCAATCGATAGTTTCATTTCTATACTTGTTATTAATTTTTTACCATTTTCTTCATCAATGTGTTAGTAAATCTTTGCATCGGAAATAATAACCCATCTGTAAATATGCTACAAAACTAATTAAATTCATTAATTAGTTTTGATAAAAACTGAATTAAATACTTGCAAAAGTGATTGGCAAACAGATTTTTAAAATTTTATTTAGTTTTTATAACGTTAAATGCGTACATACATAACATAAAAAAAATGAAATTTATATTTTGTCAATCATTTGTCAATATTTTTTGCAAAAATTTAAATCTATTTTTAGTAAAACTTATTCAGGAATTTTATTAATTTTGCAGCATATATATATATGCTTATGTATATATATATATATATATATATATATCTGTGTGTATATATATATATATATAATGAAACATACAATTACACGAGAAAAAAAAATTGAAAATAACAAATTTCTTCTAAATGTGTTTTCTTCTGTTTTCAATTCAGAAATGATAATATTTTTTCGTCTGCAAGATACTTTTCACAAATGCATTATGAAGTGAAATAGTTTCCTTTCTCCCCCTGTTGCTAAATAAATAATTCCGGGCGAAAACTCTTTTACTTTCTACATCAAAGTGTACTAAAAACATTCTTAATAAATCTTTACGTGGGTATAAAATCTTCCATACCAACACGTTTGCGAGACGCGTAGAAAAATTGAAATAAAATAAAATATTAAGGGAATAAATGGAAGAGAAAAGATCATCGGACAAAGAATAAGAAAAAGGTTCCGGCAGCGAAATTCCTTTAAAATTCTTGGAGAAACACGTTTTCTTCTTCTGCTTTTCAGTTTTCTACTTATTTAACATCAGCAATTTTATCCCGTTAATGCAAGAAGAGAAGAGAAAACTTATATGAAAAGTTTTATAAACCTCTGCGTGAAAAATGATATTAACCTTATAAATACTTAAAAATTCTCTTTTACTATTTTCCTAAAAATCTAATCATTTCAATGCATGGTAAAAATCAACCCTTTCTTTTCTTGGAGGAAAAGTGCTGTCGTTAATTCCCCTAATTTACTTTCATAATGCACGAAAAATAAATGAAAGAACTTACGAAATCTAATGATATTAAAAAAAAAATTCATTTCTTCAATTGTATTTTGAATGGATATAAAATTGATAAATTATGGATCTCATTGTTTATATTTTAATTTAGTTTCTGTTAACATATTTTATTGCACACAAATACTAGAAAATTTTAGCTATTAACTGGTGTAAAAAACAATCAGTAATATAAAAAATAATTATGAAAGCTTAGAAGTAACTTAATCAATAAATTAAAAAAAAAACTTATTAAAAGTAATTAAAATATCTTTACTGTATCTAATTGATTGAATTATTCTTTCTCTTAATTAATACAATATCAATTAAGTAGATTTTAATAATTCCAACAAATAGAGAAAGTTGAATAGATTTATTTAATTTAATGAACATTGTCACGTGACACTTACAATTTATATATCGTTTGCTTGCCGAAAATTCGTAAAAACCGTTGAAAATCACGTTTGTGTTGCCACAACTATATGACAAACAAAAATTTTTAAAGACAAAAAACTCCACCAGATGGCGACATTGAGTTCAAACGATATATAAACTGTAAGAGTCACATGACTAACATTCTTAATAAATTCTTACTTTTAGATTTGTTAAAAAACATTTACCCGTGTAAGATATACATATATATATATATATATATATATATATATATATATATATATATATATATATATATATATATATATATATATATATATATATATATATATATATATATATATATATATTATTTTCCGTTAAATGTTTGTTTAGGTTTATTATATACCTATTTTCTTAGAATATTATACTTTTTCAATAACATTCCTCGATTATTGTTTTTTAATCAGAACAATCACTCTGTTATTCTTCTCTGGAAGGAACTTTTGGATTTTAAATTTCCTTAACATTTTCATAACTATTTTATGTAAATGGATTATCTGCATTTTTGATTGAATAGAAATTTATAAAATTTAAATTAGTAAGATTGTTATCTTTTCATAGATTAATTCTATCATATATTGTTGTAAAAATTTTATCAGTGTTGAATTTGCATATTATAATTAATTTTGTGTGATATCAATATGAGAAAGACTTAGAAAATAAAATACACTCATGTATTATACATAAATTATGTAAAATAGTAATAAAAATATGTAGTTTTTTATAAAAAATATCATAAAAAATAGCTTAATATAATTTATAATAAAAATTACGGTATATTTGCGTTTGATAAACCTTAACTTGTTAAAATCATTAATAATAATAAAATAATTTTATATATTATTATAAATGGTTTCAATGAATAGAATAGCACACAATATTTGTGAAAACACATATCTTTTAACTTTTATATAAGTTTAAGTAACAAAATAACTGACTGAACCATGTTCACATTTCGTTTCCTTTACGCCAAATTATTGTAAGTGTATAAAATTAAATTCCTTACAAATTTTTAAAATTTGCTTCCTGAAATAACATTTTAATCACATACGTACTTGGAAATTTTATTCTTAATCATATTTTTTATCATGACTTGTGTGAATAATAGTTTTTATTACTTCAGAAGCAACTGTTTTAAAAACAAGAATAATTGTTCTCTGAAATGTTTTCAATAAAAGGAGAAACTTTCCTGAATCACCGATAACCCTTCAAAAGTAGTGTCAGTGACACCATTTACAAACAGGATGTATACACTTACCTTAAACGTCATTAAAGTATTTTTGTTTTCATTATTGGGTACAAAACGCTTTTTAGTCCATGGTGGACTAGAAATTAATTAATGTTTCTAAAAAAAATTGTACTAAAAGGAGCAGTTTTACTAAGATTTCGTGAAAAATTCAACAGTGTGTTATTAACATTTAAAGATATTTGGGTGTTAAAATAGTTATGTAATATGAAATAAACCAAATTTTATTCATCATTTTGAAGACATTTTCAGTACAGATTTAAATTATATAACCCAATAAAATATATAAGTCTTGAATCCGTATATATGAAAATTAGCTTTGGAATTTCTTTATTGGTTTCTATAAGTGAATGAAAAAACTCGTAATCCATTTACATGGAAGCATGTTTTATCCGCGGAAAAAATAAAGGTTTAATAGTTATTAATAATTACATGAGATACATATCCAGATTTAGTTTTGATTTTTAATTTTCATTGATATTTTAATAATAGATGTGCTTTGGGGTTTAATCATTGTGATGTGTTTGTATTTTGTTGGCGCAATTCGGAAAAAAATTCGGTTAAGTAATTTGTTACACACATGAGCAACTAATAAAAGAAAATTGTTTGCTGAAGGATAAAAAGAAATCTTCAAACTTAATTAAGAAATTTTAAATATTATATGATTATTAGCTATATGAAAGTAAATAAGAAACCTAAATTTAACGTTAAAATTAAATTCAACTCCTACATTTTTAAAATACCAGTAAACTATCAGCGTAGTTGAATAATAGTAACTAAGCATAATATATAAGTTTAAACTTAATCATTTTATTTTTATAATGAAATTTGTAAAGTAAATACTTTGAAATTCAATCAAATGGTATTCATTTTACATTTGGCTATACAGATTGAATGTAAATAAAAATGAATTAATTAGTGATAATAATAAATTTTTTTAAAAAAAGGAAAAATAGCGAAAAATTCAGCCTTGGTTCGCGACTGCTGTGTATGGGAGGGAGAAGTTGTAATGATAATACAGTAGGTGCATGACAGCAAATTAGACAAGAGAAACAGGCATATTGGATCTGGAACTTTGGTGTCATTATCAACCTAATTTCTCAGAAAAATGCCGACTAGAGTTTATCCTCATGATCCTCATTCTCATAAATTCGATTTATCATCATCATTTCAACGGTTATGATGCTAAATCAAATTCTGGTGGATTCTGCAGCAGCCCCTGTGTAACGAATTTCCTAAATTCTAGAATCTCTTCCATTTTATTTTTTCGATATGTTTTTCTGATACCTTCCATTTCAAACTTCGTTTTATTCTTTCAAGATACCTAGCCGGACCTTGTTGTCCATCCTACTTACCATCTCATTCTTACGGTGCAGTTGAATGGCAATTTTTTCACCCCTCCCGAAGTCGTAAAAATGAAATAGAAGAGGAGAAAATGCAAACCAAAATCGAAGTTTTTGGAAGTGCCGGGTGACAAAATGGTTAAGGTCACTGTTAAGTGGAAGCAAAACACAATAAAAAAATTGGACTAAACAAAGACGCAAGAAAAAAATAATAGTCCTATTAAAAATTCTATGATCTCATCACAATTTTATTGAAATGAAAATGCATTTTTAAGTTCATTAAATATAAATTCATTCCTAACAATGTCTTGCTAGTAGACGCAGAGTCCTGATTCATTAGAATGTCCTTATCTGAATGTAGTGAGTTCGAATCCCAACTAAAGCAAAAACCTATCATGTTCATTGAAGTCTGCTGGGTAAGTTAAATAAATCGTAGATCTCAATTTATACCAAGAGAAATGATACCTTTTGGCGTGGCAGGTTAAATATTTGTGGGTAATTTGCTTTTAAATTACGAAGACTAACATCCGGTAGTGCTCCCTAATTATTCAGGTATGGTTGCAGGAACATTTTCTAGTGTAATAACAATATTGCGTTATTAAGTGTGCAGTAACTTTTTCATTCTTAGTTTACAAAACTTCCTGATTAATCAGAGAGAGGAAAAATTAAGTCTTGATGATATTTGTTTCAAGCTTGCATATTTACTCTTTGTGATTTCGCCTATAAAAAATACTTTTGTATAATTTTATTATAAATGATGATTTGAGTGCAAAGTATTTAGGAATTATTCATGATTATGATTTGCATTTTCAGTAAATGAGGTTTTTATCATAAGGAGTTTCTTTGATGAGATAAAGTTTTCATGAGTACTTTGTTTCAGAAATGAAGACTATTAATAAAATTATCGCTAAAAGATTTGTTTTGTATTTTCCTAAGGAGATGTAAAAATAATAAAACAGCATTTAAAAATTAAATGAAATGGATAACATTTAAATTATTGAATAATAGATAATTAACGTATTGTAATAGAATAATAGAGATAAATAAACAAATTACAAAAATAAATAGATTATATGAATAATAGATAATGAAATATTAAATAATGATATTTATGTATATAATATATATTAATATTTATTAAAAAGAAAAATGGTTAATTTAAAAGTTATCTATGAAAAATTTCAAAATCAATTATGTGAGTGAGTGTCTTGCAGATTTTTCAAGACAAAGTTATTCCAAGAATTAAGGAAGTAAATAATTTTTTTTATCTTATATCATATTTCATGTGAAACCTAAACTAGTAAATAAATTTATTTCACTTTATTAGTCATTAGTTTATCATTTTCTTCGTAAGCTTAAAACTTTAGGAAAAATCTTAGAATATTTAAATGCATTATTCTATAAATATACTGGAGCTTTTTTTATAAGATTTCAGCTTTGTTTTAAACTATGTATCTTTCTTTTTCATTAAAAGAAATTTCCTATTAATTAATTTTTATTTTCTGTAAATATATTTTATAAACAATAAAATAAGGAAATAAAAATTGAATCATAATGTGCTGCTATATACGAGTATTTTATAAACCCATATTTGCTTAAGGCATTTTAAGAATTTACTGCTGAAAATCTTAAATGTCAGACAAATTTCAGCTGTAAACTAATTAACAGTCAAAATTAAAACTTTGTGTTATATATACGTGAATGCAATATAAATAAATAATTATCTAAATTCATAAAGCTCTCTTTAATATTCTGTGTCAACTTTAATATTTCCATTATTTCGTACTTTCCAAAATTAGCACAGGAGTCTCAGCCTTAATAAATCACGTTTGTGGCAAAGCGGTTGAATACGAAATATTTCTTGACACAGTTCATTTTCCACGACAGATACTTAAAGTTTCATGCTCTGAAACGAAGGGCATCATCAACTCTTACAAATGGGAATTAATTATAATTTAAATACAGTTATTATGGAAATAAAATTAATTAGTTACTGGTAATTACATAGCTGGTAACTTTCTTGCGGTGTTGATTAATTAGCTTAATCAATCACAATTGATTGAACAGATCGCAAAGAGATAGAGAGAGGGACATTTCCTTGAAGAGATAATCAACTCTGTGTGGCTGTGGGAGACCCAATTCATGGAGACTGCATTTGATGCATTCATTTGATATATTCAATTAAGTGATGGTTTGCAGTCTGATACGTGAATTAATTAAACATTCCAACTTCAAATTATAATTTTGTTGTGACATTTTTTCTTTGCAGCGTGTTCTCCAATGTTTTTGAAAAATTTTATAAGAAGTTAATGGAATACATATTATGTAATGCATATAAAATCGTATTTAAATTGTTCTTAATTTTTTAAATAATAGAAATGCATAAAGCATAACGTATATCCTTCTGTATGTTACCGCTAACTTGAAGTCGTTTATCTCGGAATTATTTTCAAGTGACGAGGTTGATATTAAAGCTGGTTACACTTCTTTAAATTACAACATCAAACTAAGAAAAACATATTTAACAAAATTAGTTTAACTAGCAATTCTACTACTTAATGCTCACTACGGAAATATCATTATCAATCAATCTAACTCTTAAAAAAATTCACAATACACTCACATATGTGTATGTGTAGTTTTTATTGTTGCTACTTATGGCGCATAGACAATACAAGCTCACTCTACAGTTGGCTATGTGAATTTAAGTGTATAAGAGTACGTCTTCCATTTAATCGGAGCACCACTAAGTTAAAAGCACGATTTTGCTCTATGCTCCTCCGACAGATGGCACCACCAGAGGATACACTTCCTTTATTCTGACATTGATCTGGAAGGGAGGATAATAAATAATTTATATATATATATATAAATTACCTGTGCTCACATAGTGAAAATGCACGTATATAATTGCATACATGCATAAATACACAACTGGCCATTAAAATTGCTACACCAAGAAGGCGACATGCTACAGACGTGAAATTTATACGAAAGGAAGAAGGTGGTGTGATATGCAAATGATTAGCTTTTCAGCGCTTTCAAAAAAAGCAGGCGCCAGTAGCAACACCTATATTGTGTTTAAATGAGGAAATTGTCCAGCCGGTTCCTCATACACAAATTGCATTTGAACGTTGTTGCCTGGTGAAAAGTTGTTGTGATGCCTCGTGTTAGAAGGAGAAATGCGTACCAGCACGTTTCTGACTTTGATAAAGGTTGAATTGTAGCGTACCAGTGTTTGCGGTTTATCTTATCGCACGCAGTATTGCTACTCGCGTCGGTCGAGATCCAATGACTGTTAGCAGAATATGGAATCAATGGGTTCAGGACGGTAATATGGAACGCCATGCGGGATCTCAACGGCCACCTATCACTAGCAGCCGAGAAGACAGGCATGTTATCCGCATGGCCGTAATGGATCATGCAACCACGTCACGAGCCGTGAGTCAAGAAACGGGGTCGTTTGGAAGACAACAAGTGTCTGCACAAACAGTTCGACGACATTTGCAGCAGCATGGACTCTCAGCTCGGAGACCATGGCAGCTGCTTCCTTTGACGCTGCGTCATAGACAAGAGCGCCTTCAATGGTGTGATCAATGACGAACCTGGGGGCACTAATGGCGAGATGTCTTCTTTTCAGATGAATCCAAGTTCTGTGTACAGCATCATGATGGTCGCATCCGTTTTTGGCAGCATCGTGGTGAACGCACACTGGCAGCGTGTATTCGTCATCTTCATACTGGCCCATCACCTGGCGTGATGGTATGGGGGGCCTTTGGATACATGTCTCGGCCATCTCTTGTTCGCATTGACGGTGCTTTGAACAGTGCACGTTACATTTCTGGTGTGTTACGACCCGTGGCTCTACCCTTTATTCGAGCCCTGTGAAACCTTACGTTTCAGCAGGATAATACCCGACCGCATGTTTCCGGTATTGTACGGACCTTCCTTGATACGGAACATGTTCGGCTGTTGCCCTGGTCAGCACGTTCTCCAGATCTTTCACCAATAGAAAACGTCTGGTCAATTGTTGACGAGCGACTGGCTCGTCACCAAACGCCCGTCACTACCATTGATGAACTGTGGCATCGTATTGAAGCTGCATGGGCATCTGTACCTGTACATGCAATCTAATCTCTGTTTGACTCAATGCCCAGGCGTATAACTGCTGTTATTACTGCCAGATGTGGTTGTTCTGGTTACTGATTTCTCAGGATCTATCCAGCCAAATATTTTGAAAATTTAATCACTTTTTATTCCTAGTATAGTATATTTGCCCAATTAATATCATTTTGTTATCTGCATTTCATCCTGGTGTAGCAATTTTAATGGCCAGTAGTGTATATACATTTAAACTAATGTAAGTTTTTTTCTGAAAAATTACGAATTACTATTGTAATGCAAGTTTAATTTACTGAAATTTAATCTTTACATGAAACTAAAACATATATCTTGATATTTAGGAAAATTCAATAGATGAAAAATAAATCTTAAAACTACTTTCTCAAACTTTAAAATAATATATATTTAGACAAAATTAGTATTTTTTATAAGTAAGTTTATTAATAGATTTTTTCAGGTTATGAATTTGAATGTTTCACTTCAGTGGCTTAAATTAACTGCTTGCAATTAGACATTTAAATCAGATCATCCATTTTTCAAAATTTGTAAAGCATACAGCGAAATTTTTTTTTGAAAAAAATCTGAAAACATTTACAATTTTATTTTTTTGTTCTAGCTTACTTCATGTATTTTTGACGCATTTGACTATGACGTGAATCAATGAATCAAACATTTTTTACCATTAATTGGAAGTGAATATTTGCACAAGACATAAATTATAGATTTTTCAATAAAGATAAATATCATTCTTTTTAATCTTCCATCGTTGTTTTCAATAATAATAATAATGGTTGGATAATTTATATATAATATACTAGGTATAGAGAGAGAGAGTATTCTTGAATATTAAATTAGTCGACAGTTAAAACTTTAAACTTAGATAATCATAAGTATAAAAAATGATTTTTTGATTTAATTAATTCTCACTAAGAATGAAAATATTCATTAATAACATACTTCAAAAATAAATGTTTTGTAATGCTTCTGTGTTAATTATTTTTGAAAGGTAGCATTCAATACCCCGTTTCATTTCCTGCGTTGACTGTTTCATTTATCAAACGTAATGTCATTAGTCACTTTCTCTGTTTTTTATGACAGCAATAAACATTGAGTACGATTGGCAATTTTAAAGACATATGATGCCACCCGATACTTCTATGCATATCTCCTGGGTAAAGGAGAAAAAAAAGTTATTGACGCAAGTCGGCAGGGAAAAATGGAGAAAAAGGGATTGATAACACATTCCCTTCTAAGAATATTTTAAAAAGAGACCTTCTGGAAAATATCTCATCTTCAACTTCCCTCTCTGTACCTTATTCCCGTCTTCTTCATGTTTATTTATTACGATTCTTTTGTAACTTCTTCGCTCCGGCGGAATAGGGGCACTTTATTCTTTCTGCCATTCTTGAAGGTTTTCAACCCTCCAGGATGAAGGTGTGAGAAAGGGGGTGGAATGAAAAATGAGAGGAAGTGATTCCGTCATGTAACAGCATCAAAGCGCTAAGATTTGTCGAAAGTTAGAGAAAAGAACGCGCCAAGGTAAATAAAAAAATAAAAAAAGAGCGATGCGAGAAGAAAGGGTTTTTGCGGAATGTGCTAACTTGTACATGAGCAGCTTCTTTCTCAGCATTGTCGATCAGTGCTGGGTTGTAAAGCGTGGGTGTTTGGTGAATCATTTACTCCTTTCTGTAAAAATCCATTCTGTCATCAAACTCTTGGACGGTGTGGAAATAATATTTAAGGTAGGCAATTTTTTGAGCCGTTTTGAAGAGTTTATTTCATCTCATCACCATCGTGGAGAACATTTCTATGGAGAAAAGAAATAGTAGATACCTAAAGTATTTATATAATCGAATAAAGTGAAGTATCTACTTTCAAAACCACAAAATATTCTTTCATCATGCAAACATGAGGAATGATGGTCTGCTACTTGTATTAAAATATTTAAATGCACTTTATTATATAAATGCATTTGAACTCAAATACTATTTTTATTTAAAATAATTTAAGCTTTTTAGTTAAATATGTTGTTGTTACTTATGACACATGGACAAGCCAAGCTCGCTATGCCATTGTCTATGCAAATTTACGTCAGTAGGGTGCGTCTTTCTTTTAACTAGAGCACCACGAAGGTGAAAGTACGATCCTGCTCTAAACTTCTTTCATAGATGGCACCACTAGATGACTCCCTCAATTTTGACATATATCTGGAGGGGAAATTTTTTTTCCAGACCATTACACCCGTGGTAATTGCCGACACGGCACAAGACTTTCGATTCAACAGATTTAACGAGCACGTGTTTAGCATATTTGCGGTGAGTCCTTGGCGGCATTGGAATCGAACAACTACCTTCCGGACAGAATGGCGGTCGAGACCCTAACCACCAGGCTATCACGACTCAGATTAAATGTTAATGAAGGCAATCGTATCATCATATTTTGGTACTCTAATGAACGAATCACTTTTATGAATAAAATACACTGTTATATGAATAAAATGTCACTCACTTATATGAATAAAGTATAAATATGATAACATCTAAACGCATATATATATATATATATATATATATATATATATATATATATATATATATATATATATATATATATATATATATATATATATATATATATATATATATATATATATATATATATATATATATATATATGTACCTACTGAGATTCAGTCCAATATAACAAATTTTCGAAAATAAATATAATATTAGACAGACAAACCAATTGCTGGTCCCCGTAGTTTGGGCAGTTTTTATTGTAGAAATCATTGGAATACGTGTTAGCCACATTTCTCTTTTGGATTAAAAATTCTCTATATAATAGCTTTACTATTTATATTTTAATCAGATTTACAGCTTTTTTCCACACACACCTGACATTTTACGTTAAATATATGATCAACTTCTTCGTCATACTTTTAATATACTAATATAAATTAGTTGTTCCTAAAGATTAAAAATTATAATCTCTAACAGGTTGTATAATATCATAGAAAGTATAATATAAAAGAATGTTTTTTATTTTACATTTTGAAATAGTTCTTTTAATTATTAATAGCATTTTTAGTACCTTGTAATTATCATGCTCTTTAATTCGAATGTACATTCTAATAGATTTAAATTGAAAACATACACATTTTAATTTTTGTAAGATAGTCGTATTTTTCTTTTAAAATTGTTTCTTTGGTTTTAACTTGACATTTTTAAATTCTTTATATTACATTCATTTCTCTTAGATAATTTCACTATTTTCTTTTAATATCATTTCTTTGGTTTTAACTTGAGATTTTTATATTCTTTATCACATTCATTTCCTTAAGAGCATTTTACTTTGGGAAGAAAATATTTATAGTTTATTCCGAAACTGAATTTAATGGTACAGTTTAACTCTCAGATATAACACACTTTATAATTGTTTTCTAAGATATATTTTATATTATAATAGAATAACATATTAAAGAAAATAAAACACAATGAAGAATAATTTTTCATGTATTCTTTCTTCGATTTCTCTCTAATGTCGTCGTTGGAGTGAGGGATGCTTCAATGAGGAGATATTCGCATGTGAAGGACGCTGTTTGCCTTATAAGTTGTTTCACACATTCAGGCGGAGAGAGCATAAAGATGGGTATTAGCATAAAGAGTGTTTATATGTGTTATTCAAAGTGTTCGAAATGAGGATATGATGCTGATTTGGCAACAGCTTGAAAGTGGGAAACAAGAGTCTTTTTCTAATGGTTAGGGAGCTGCATTTTATCCAGCTTTTCCTGCATTTTTTCACCCGGCAGCTCCTGCTTTTCCGGTAAGGAAATTTGAATTTTTATGCACTCCCTCTTATATTTCCATTTATTTCAAAATGTCGCTTTAGCGGTGTTGAATTGAAATCTGAGTGTCCCTATGAATAAAGATAGGGAGGGACAATCAGGTCTGCTGACATTTTCAGATGAGGTCTTTTTGTTCATTCAGCTGGAAAACTTTCCTTTGACGATGATAAATACATCGCTTCTTCGAATTAATTGGATTGTTTCGCAGAGTGAGATTCAGCATTTGATGATTGTAATGATTACGTTTTTTTTTTTTACATAAAGGCGACTTATTTAGCATTGTTTTCCGTACTTTAACTTACGTGAGATAATTCTTGAGAGTTCAGTTCACCTCTTTAAATTCTTTCAGTTTATGAATAATATCTGACTTACACAATGGGTACAAAAGTTTTAATTATAACTCCAATTATCTACTGCAATTCTTCATTTTGTGAAGAATAAAATTGATTACTAATCATGTTTGGTGCAACTTTCTTAACTGCTATTTGTGTGACTCTCAAATAGGCTGTTATTTGGGATTCAGAAATTTGAATGTGGAAAGACGTTGCTATCGAGCACATTAAAAGACTCGTTTTAATGTGTTATATCGATTAAACTGTGTTGCATACTATAAAAAAAAACATAATTAATAATAGAAGACTACCATTCTGATAGCTGCAAATTTATGATACTAATAGCTAAAAGTGATATTTCCTGCTTCTCATTTCAAAATTTTTGTTTATTATGTATGCAAGGATTTTTATCGTTACGTTGTAACAAGTAATGGAAAGGAATATATTGTTATTACAAATGCTTTTATTTGTTATCCATAAAGTGGTTGTTTCCTTAATTCTAATTGCTATTCATTGCTTTAAAATATCCATGTTGTCAGATAACGTTTCATCTACTTCACACTCAATTAATTGTACCATCGTATTGAGACGACGTTGTAAATCCGACTTGTTGACAAATTTGCTGCCCTCCTTCAAATCGCATTCTTCGAGCTGAATGAAACAAGACGAAGTTCACCATCGAATGAATATCTCAGAATAGTGTTCGAGTTCATTTTGTTGGTAAAATGATTTCTTATATAAGGAACAAAGTATCAATTTGAGAAGCCGCGTTTTCCATTAAATCAAACTAATAACAAATTGACAATAGAAAAAAAGAAAAAAACAAAATGAAAAACTCAAAACATCCAATATATGTTTAGTTTAAATCGGGAAGGTTGATTGAAATTTAAAAAAATCTTTAATGAATAGAATTCTAAATTAATGATTGAAGTATTTGTAAACAATCTTTTTTTAAATCTTAAGACTTGATTACGCTAACATTAATTTTTTTAGTATTTACTTTTTACTTGCTATTATAGGCTGATTATTCGTAATCACTGATCTTTTATTGGTAGTCTTGTGTTGTTTTAGGGTGTAGTGGATTAATTTTGAAGTCAGTTTTAGTCATTTGAGAAAAACAAATTTTTTTTTGCCATTGTGGTCGACATCCTTCTGAAATGATGTTAATACTCTATTCTATTTGACAACTTTTTATTTTTTTAAAAACTGAGTCCCAATTCCATTTATATTTCAATGATTTCCTTTAAATGTTTGAATACTTTTAGCATTGTTAAATGCAAAGCTTTTAATCTTATATATATATATATATATATATATATATATATATATATATATATATATATATATATATATATATATATATATATATATATATATATATATATATATATATATATATATATATATATATATATATATCGTGATAAATCATTATAAGTAATTGCACACTATTTTTAGTTTATATTAGAAGAACTTATTCTCGCGCGAGTGGTAAAAAATTTTTGTTAATAAAATTGATCAGAAAAGTGTTAAAAAAATCACGAACCTTCCAAATTGATATCTTTTTTTCTTAGAATACTTATTTAGATGTTCCATAAATTTATTATTAACCAGTTTCCCATTAATTCCATGAATTATGCTGTAAGATTTTGAAATGCTGACAGTTAACTTTACCATTTTTTGTAAAAATATTTATGAAAATATTTTATGTGTGTGTGTGACAAAATTAAATATTATAAAGTAGATTTTATAACAGTTGGAAGCGCCTATAAACATACGAATAATCTTTACATTATTAATTGTTTTTAATAATTTGTAACATTTTCTTAAATTTATTTGATTAGGACTAAGAATAATTATACTTTATAAGTTCCGTATTTAATAAATAAGCTGTTAAGGATATTTACTTACATGTTATTGATTTAATATAAGTAAATCAATTAAGTTTTAAGGCTAAGTAGAATGAAACATTTTATATAAATAATTAAAGTATTAGCTTAATTAATTATAAGGAAGAAGATTGTTTCATGACATTAAAGTTAAATCAATCAGCATCTGTAAATAACCTTAAAAATAATTCTAAATGAATAAGTACTTTAAATAAAAATTTTTTCAAATTAAAAATGATTACGTAATATTGTAAATATATTTACATTAAAAAATTGTGAATGTTTATCTTAGCAATTTATCAAAATTCACTTTACAGATACCAACCAAATAACTATAAGATAAACACATGAATTACAAAAATAAATAAGTAAATAAATGAATAAGCATTTAAATCCTTAAAAGATTTTTTTCTTAAAATTTAAAATTCTAATCAAAGTTATAAATTACATAATAAATATAATTGCTGAAATTTTAAAATGTGCTTAGCATATCATTTTAGGCATTCAATATAGTGAGTAGTTAGTTTTAATTCCTTTCTTCATGTAAATAAACATGATGAGAGGTTTAATAATTTCGACCTAAAAATTAAGCAATATTTTATTATATTTTAAATACTTAAATAATATTTCAAAATTTGAGTATGATAATATTTGCTACTCTACGTTCAAAGCTATTTTTAAAGTTGACAAATTGTATACGTATAACTTTATAACTGTCATTTTTAATTTTTAAGCAGACTTAATTTTAAAGTTATACAATGTCCTGTTAAAATGCCTGTTTAAATGATTCTGTTACGAAAACTGAACATTTTTCGGAAGAATATATAGAGTTTCGAAAATAGTCACATACGTTAGGTCTTCTTTGTTATTTACTATATACAATCATATAATATGCTCTGAATTCTGTGTAATAAAGATTAACTGCATTTTAAATTAAATCTAAAGTTGTAAAGGATTTGATACTTAAATGCACTGTTAAAGCCCGTAAGCTATTAACATCTTGTATTATCACGTAAAACACTAACCATTCCCAGAATTTAGCGTGTTTGAGGCGGAACTTAAGCTCTAATTTCAACCGAATTCGAGCTTAAATGCCTCTCTGAATTACTCACTTTGCTATTTAGCAAGAATATATTCAGGGAAATTAGTGACTTGTATTTTCATCATGGCCTTGAAATGTAATTCAATTTGTTATTTAGGTTTTAGTCATTAATTTCCATATACAACCTATGCACTTCTCATTGATATTATTTGTAACAAATTATTTAAAATATTTTTCTTGATTTTATTCTGTTACACTTATAACACTTTTCCGAAACATTAAATTTATTTTAAAATTAGTTTTAATTTCTAGGGGTACACATTAATATATAGTAGAAAATTTTGACGCGTATGATTAAATTATTGTTGTTTTCAAAAGAACCAAGCCGAGAATTACAGGAATAACACTAACTAACTGTCGTTAAATCTTATCATCAGAAATTGGTAATTAGAAATGTTTTGGGAGAATCATTACCTAAATTTTTCTTTATATTTATATATTTTTATTATTTAAAAATCTATTTATTTTGTACATATATATATATATATATATATATATATATATATATATATATATATAAAATGACGATTTATATATATATATATATATATATATATATATATATATATATATATATATATATATATATATATATATATATATATATATATATATATCGTCATTTTCTGGTATTTTAGGGCTGCCCTGGAGGCGATGATAGGGAATGGAGACTCCAGGTTTTCCCAAGATATCCATCATTATTTTCCACCTGGGCAAAGGCTGTCCTTACCAGTGGATATCTGTGCATGTTGGCATTGAGGAGAATGAGGAGGCAGGTAGGCTTACAAAGGAGGCGAGAGACCTTAACTCGGAAACTCCAAAGTCCATAACTTTATGAGACACTAATGCAATTTCTAGATACAAACTGAAAGAAAAACAAAATGGAACATTAGTTATGTGTTATCAATGAGGACAGAATTATTACCAGGACTTTATTTCCTGACTTAGAACCCAGCACTTCTGTGGAATGATTATCAATGTAGACGGCAACAGATCATACACATCCTACAGGAACTGCCCTGGGGCGGAGTTCACCCCGGAACACTTTTTTCACTGCCCGGTCATCATAAAAAGTTTAGAGACTATGGATGAATTTTCCTCTCAGGGAAACCTCTATGATGACAAAATTGTACGCATTACCAAGGCCGTGACTATGGCACTTTGAATAATTTGACTTGACTTATAAATGAACGCGACACCAGACAACTAACCAACTATATATATATATAATAAAAAAAAATAAAAATAATAACCTCCTTAAAAAGTTCATAAAATTAAAACGATACGCAAAATTAAAGAAAAAATAAATTGTATATTTAAAAAATTGAAATATGTGGCGCTTCATCCTGACGGGGGAGTGTTTTTGGATGGAATGTGGGATCTATGTCCGGAGTGTGTACTCCTGGTAGGGTCACCCGCTGCATTATTGAGCTCAAGGAGTGGCGACCAGATATCACTGCAATTTCAAGATTATATAGTGGTCATACAAAGGGATTAAATTTTATCTCTAACTGCAAAATATGTTTCAAACCATCAACAAATCTTTCAAAACCAGCCTTTCCGGATCATATCTTAGCCTAACTGGATCTAAGTTTAGAGGACCTATTATCATCGCCACATTCTTTGTGACTGACTTTGCTAGAATATCTTCAAGGATTAGTAACAACAAAAAGTAAGGAATTCTGTATGCTTAATATTCATTCTACTATATATATACATAATATAGCTGTGATGGTCCATTAAAGTGAATGAAAATGTGTATTTTCCTGAATAAAAGGAGAGAGGGATGGAGTCTTAACATCCCAAAGTTACCAAGTTACTATCTTCTGAACATGCAATCTCTTTATCAAAGAATGAAATATTTGGCTTCACCTTTGAATTTTCCCACTCTTTTCATATGATTATAATTTATTCTACAAGACAATTGAATACTTTTATTTTTTTAGAAACTCATAAGAACGACATTGATAGAAATGCCGCATTAAGAAAAAGTCGAATTTTAAAAACCCGTAAACACAATGGTATTTCTCCCAGAAACACAATTGAATATTTTTAGCTTTTAGACGTCATAAATGTGACATCGATAGAAGCGCCTCATTAATAAAAAATCATATTTTAAACCCGTAAACGCAATGACGTTTCTCAAAGATGTTATGGAAATAAAAAAGTTAACGAACTAAAAACCATTATATTACAATGTGTTCTTGTTGTCATGTGTCAGCTTGGCTGGCAATAAGGGGTGCATTGGCTGGCAATAAGGGGTTTTCGAACATACATTATAATGATAATGCGTAATGAATAAAATTCATTATTAATTGTTATTAATCATATCAGTGAATGATATTCATTGTACATTATAATCATACATTTACAAATCATACATTTTAATGGACTTAAACTATTAAAATATCTTTACTTAAATAATATCCTCTGTTATTTTAATTATGGTAGCAAATTAAACATAAAAACCATTTCCTTATAAATTAATTTTAATTCTTCCTCTAAGTAAAATATTATTTATATCTTTTATCTATTTTATTATAATGTTTTTTACTGTTAAGAAATATAAATTGAAGTGCTTTTTTCATTACTTATTTTTTTACAAAGCAATTTACATTTTTAGAAAATAATTGAGTTTTCTATATTTACCACTTACTTGGAAAACTGCCAGACAGAAGTTACGAGAGAAACTCACGGAACTAAAGCTTATGAACTTAAGCAATCATTAATTTTCATTTAACACTTTTGTGAACTTTTGTTAAACATGTATTATTTACCGTCTTATTATTTAGTTACGTTATTGTAAATTACTTGGTAATGAATCATTTATTTTTGCGCTTAATAAAACACTTAATAAATGTATGTTTTTAATGGAAAAAAATACCCAAATATAATCAGTCGTATACATTTTATTTCATTTTAATAGAAAGTTTTTAATTAGTTTGATTTAGTTTAAACGAGAGAGACTGTATTTTATATAATCTAGAAAATTCATATTAAACTGAATAATCTCTATTCTATTTAATTTAATTAAGATAATTACAAATTATAACAAACTTAATCTTCCACGCTCTCATGTAACAAAAATAAATGAAATGGAGACAAGAAATGCATAGTCAACTTATAATTTCCATTAAATTTCTGAAATATGTTTCAGTTTTTAATTGCTTGAATATTTTTTATATTTTTTAGATGCTAATAATTTTACTTATTCTTTTTACTTAAAGTTTTTCTGCTTTTGCTGATCGCATTTTTTAATTTGAATTTAATATTATTTTGAATAGGAAACTAAGTATTTCTAAATTACCCGTTTATCTAAATTCTCAAATGTCAGATTAGTTAAATAACTAAGGAAATCGAAGGTCTAATAAATAGCCAGAATATTGTGAAATATTGTACTGATATTTTAAAATGCTTTCATTAGTTATATAATTCATTAGGCACAAACATATAAAACGGCAAGGAATAATATCAGAAGGAACTAAATAAGGAAAACAAATGATGGCATTACCTGGGTGTAATTAATAATTATGAGGAATGGGCAAAAAGTAAGTAATATAGTTTAAAGTATTTACATACATACAAGGTGGTGCACGCGAGCCCCAGATAGTACTCAAGATTTACTCATGTATAGTAACAGTATATTACCAAGATTCTTGTGATTTTGAAGCACGATCGGGGAACGAGGTAACACCTGAGCTAATAAGCTCCTCTCCACATCCCCGGCACATCAACAGAAGGACTTTGGATATCGTAGATTAACTTGGACACATCCCGAACCCACGGAGTTCCAGTAATCCAGTGAGGGAATACTGGAATACTGAATATAATCCCTCTCAATCTCTGCCACGGCAACCGATGCTTCACTGAAAGATACTGAGCCGCTATGATTTTCCCTTGCTGCCGTCCGAAGATCCGTCGTATTTGCTAAAGGAAAACTGGAAGTGGTCGCTAGGTCCTCCAAAGAAAACGATATCTCTGGAGGTGGCAGGTCAAGTATTAGGGGTTTTCTGATTGGTCCCTACTTCGAGAAGACTCCACCTCAATACTTGTATCTGAGTGGCAGAGCCCAATTCAGAGCTTGATATAGGGAAGCATGCTGGTGCAACAACAACAGCTAAACTATGTCGCTTTAAACGCAAGGCTGATTGCTGACAGTGTTTAGAAGGGAGACCACACACTCCCTTATTATTCCAGTGACATATAAATTTGATTGGACACACCATGGCGTAGTAGTAGATCACTGCTTTTCAAAGCATGTACCCTACATTGCCTAGGAATGCTGTCTGGTAATATATAAATCTGCAAGCTCTCTGTCTCCATGCTATATCATCAGGGGAAATCAAATTAATGGTCACCGTATTCACAGTCCATACTATTCATACGTTGTCACATTATATGAGTGGATACCGAAGATGCTGTAAACAAGCCCGCTTCCTGATTAATGGCCCATGGGGGTGTGCCTGCATAGTTTTTCAAGTTCAAATTTGTTACATAACTTACTCTTAGACGTTGGAAAGGGATTGAAATCTTGCTCTCTGATCGTCAGCAACCCATCGATTTCATAATTGCAAGTTACTGGTTGCATTTCCTTCAGCGCAAGTGACAATATCCCAAAGATGCTAATCATTTGCATGTTCCAAACTCTTTTTTCGTTTCACGCAATCCTGATGTTCGTAAGGTTAATTCCCTTCTCATGTTATATTTTTAACGACCAACACGCAGCAGTTTATAAAATGATATAAAATTCCCTTTTAATGTAAGTATTACAACTGATGATTTAAATAAAGACTGTTATAATGCAAATCCTATGCTTGAAAAAAAACATAAAATAAACTAAAACTTGAATAGAAGTAACAAATTAATTTTAGAAAGTTGTATTTGATAATGAAATGCATTTTAAGGACCCTGTTACATCAGAGTTACTGATATTTCAATTTGAACAACTCCCGTACACTTAACATTACGTGACGTCACAGCTCAAATTTTGGCAATTCGTTCTCATCATCCAATAATATTACAGATTTTTTTTTTTTTTTAACAGCTGCGCAGTTGAAATTTGTACATTATTTTATTTTTGCCAAGTTTTATGCCAAGTGAAAAATATTGGTGATATAAGTTGTCGAAAATCAGCCATTTTTTTGTGCATGCACCAGCAACTCGGGCAATTCCTAACGCCACTGATTTTAAAAACTGATCAAGTTTTGTCTTTTTTCCGCCTAGTGGATATAGTACAAAAAATAGATGTTTATTTAAATTTATTTGTCAGAATTCAGTCCTAACGAATGATTTTGAAGTTTTCAATTTTTAAACAGCAAATTTAGATTTAGAATGGGCATATTAATTTTAATATAAAAGGATTTAATTGCTTAAAAATTTAGTTACATTTTAACGGTTATTTTCATGAAATCTTTATTTTAACGGTTAATTTATCATGAAATCTGAAATCTACTTGTTAAAATATGGCAACCTTAAAAATTGTATCCAGAAAAGCGATCTATTATTAAATCTAGTAAAAGTTATTTTCTTACAGCAAACGTGAAACAATCTTAATCATTCTTTGGACAATGAGAACGAATTGCCTGAATTCGAACTGAGACGTCACGTAATGTTAAGTCTACGCGAGTTGCTCAAACTGAAATATCAGCAATTCTAATATAATAGGGGCATAAGCTAACCCCTTGTTTAAGGGCCAGTCTATTATGTTAATTTAAATTTAGTAATTTGAAATATCTAATAACAATAGAAAGGCAATCTATCTCAAATCTGCTATTATACCACAATTTCCCAATTAATAGTCTATACATTTACGAAAAAAGAAATAGTAAAATATTTTTTACTGATTTTTTAATTAGTAGTTAGTCATTTCTAGATTATAATTTAGTAAGTTAAGGTTATAATAAAAGCATAATTGTTTTAATGACCTTATTAAAAATTAGCTTTATAGCTAAAGCCATTTTAGCGTTTAATAACGAGAATATATATATATATATATATATATATATATATATATATATATATGTGTGTGTGTGTGTGTGTGTGTGTAATGTTTAAGTTTGTGATCACCATTTTCTTAAGTCTTTGGAGCATTACTTTAAGATTTCTAACATGCATTTCTGAATGAGAATTTCTGCAATAAACATTACAATAGTTTTAAGCATTCTATTCCCTGAGTACAATGCTCAACTCAGTGCTTATTATGTATTACGCAAGATGCGCATTCTCAAGAGCTCATATGAAGTCCATTAGTATGCATTAGTGGGTGTCTCATACTCCTAAGTCCATACGAACTAATAGTACTTTGAACATCATAAGTTTGTTATAAACGGCACCAATTATTTCCTATTTTACTATACCTTAAATGAAAATCGAAAGCAATGGGAGTACTAATCTCATTCTTAATGTAATGGCCATTAAATATAAATATGATAAATTAAAGTGGATTTTAATATTGGAAAATGTTGTTTTAATTTTACTAATAAACACAGAAAATTCCATTCGGTAAAATTATCCCTTTTACATAAAAAAAGTTATGAGAAAAACATATTTCGCTATTGTTAAAAAATATTTTTAATAAGAAAATATTTTTTTAATTTGATAAAATTTAATAAGAGAATATTCTACAACTCATTAAACAACTTTCCTAAGCAATACTCATTTATTCATTTACATAAGTATCTTAATTTTAATACATTAAGAAATCAATGCATGTTGGAAAAACTTAGTAAAAATATAGAAGTATATAAAGTAAATATAGTTACATGAAGCTGAATGTGAGTCTATTTGAATTAATTATGCTTATCAAAATAAATATAGGATGTAAAGTATGTAATTATTTTGAATAATAGAAGAATTAAATACATATAATAGGTATTTCAAGGACAAATTTTAATCATTTGATTCTTTGATTTGATCATTTGAAAATGAATCATTAAGATTCTTAAAATTATAATATAAATAACAAAAATTGACTCGAAGTTTGTGGCTTATCTTATAACTTATGTCCAATAATCTCTTAACGGTGAAAATCTTCCATTTTTTAAAATTAAATTGCAATAAACCATATTTTATTAAAACTATTTTGTTAAGATTGATGTACTCAGAGATAATGACTGCTATTATTCCTATTATTAAAACAGTTTTATTTTTATTTTTATTTCAATATGCCCATAAATATTACAGAAGCTATAAATTATTACTTTGTGATAAGTTTTATACACCTTTGTTGTCACTCTTTAACAAATAATCAAATTATTAGTTTTCCATTTAAAATATTATGTTTAATCACTTGAAATTCTTTTTGTTTATACGAAAATACTGTTATAACATTCGATTATTAGTTATGATTTCTTAAAATTATTTCTCGAAAGATATAGAAATTTTTATTACGCCAGGAAAAATAAGCATAAGTTTTAATAGAGTAATGAAAAATTGATATTTAAAAAATTATTTTAAGTATATAATTAATTAAATTTATAGTAACTTGAGTTATATTAACAACCAGAAGAGTTTTGTTGCTATTTTTGCATATCTGGGATGTTATATAATGAATTTATATGTTTTCTGTAAAAAAATTTTTTTAATCTTACCAAATGTCGAGATGCAGCTATTTTGAATAGATTTAAATGGCGATAGATGGCGCCATCAGCGACGTAATAAGTGCAAATTTTTCTTTTTTCTGTATACACCAAATCATAAATTTGTACAAAAGATTTTTAAATAGATAAATTTATTTAATTATTATTTTACGTTAACAAAAGATAAATAATGCTAAAAATATACAAACTTGAAAATAATACATGAATACAAACAAAATACTAACCAAAAATATCGAAAATATTGAATATTATGTTTAATAATGTTATTGAATGATGTTTATGTGGCAAAAAACAAATTAAACCATTATTTTTTAAAATTTCTTATGCAAAATTTTGATAAAAACACTTTTATCATTTAGAGATTGAGAGTGTTCAGTTGCCCACAGACTTAGGTTGTTTTTTTTTTTTAAATAGTCTTATTGAATTCATAACTTTTTTATTTCTTACAATAGCTAATATTCATTGGTACTTTTTTTTACTTAATGTTTGGATTTTAGTTTATGAAACAGCTCTTTCAAAAAAGACGTCTATATACTTTAAGGCAGTTTTCAGCATTCAAGCTGCATACTACAGTGCATCAAGCATTTGTCTAGGCAACAAATTATATCTTAATATTTTGTGCTCTTTAGAAATTCGACCTCAGCCACTGTTAAACTAAAAAAAGTAGATGATTCCTGCTTATGTATCCATTGACATTGTTATCAAATATTTATTACGCATGAAGCAATCAGAATTATAATTTTACTTGAAAAAGATTTCAGGAATAAATGATTGTTTTTATCAGAAACTTTAATTACTTATAGTTACCGATATATTAATAAAATTTCGCTTAATCCTCTCAGCAAACTTTTGATCTTCGTCTTTCAATGCCACCCAATTTATCTATTGGAAACTTAATACATTGTATTTATAAGACACCAACTCTAAGTAATTCTTCTTACTTCCAATCTGCCTCATTATTTTAAGGCAACAAACTTGAAAAATACAGACTGTTGTTTTAGAATGAGATAGTTTATTTGTCTAAGTATGATGTTATTAATTTTTTCAGTTATAAATGCATGAAATAAAGCGAAATGAATTTGTGCAAATCAGGCTGCTTTATTCCCGATTCAGTCACTGCTTAGTGCTCTTCTTGCTTATATTTTTCAGAGTGCTTCTCATTTTTCTTATTCCCCCCGTTATATGACCGGAATAAGTTATTTTTTAACCATAAAATGGTTGTTTCTTTCTTTCCTGATGAAATCATGTCTACAACACTTTATTAAAAGTCTCATTGGTTTAAAATATTCATGACGTAAGATAACGTTTCATCTACGTCATAACATTGAAAGGGTGTCGTAAATCCGATTTGTTGACGAATTTATTGCCTGCCTTGAAATCGAATTCTTCGATCTTCACCAAACCAGGCAAAGTTCACTTTCGATTGTTTGAGAATAGTGTCTAAGTTCATTTTGTTTATAAAGTGATTTCTCATATAAAGACCAAAGCATTGGCTTGAGAAATCTTTATCTATTGATTCAATCGATTAATACGTTGACAAGAAATCAGAAGAAAAGGCAAAATGAATAAACAAGACAGAACAACATTTTATGGATAGTTTAAATTGATAAGCATGATTAAAATATTTAAAAATTACATTAATCAGATTTTCATTTAATATTTCGGCTTTTTATTGAAAACTTAACATGCATTTCAATATGTTTACTCGTTTGATTTCTCAAAATGTGAAGAAAACATGCATAAATATAAAAAACATAGATATGAATACATGCGTATAATCTGAACCATATGTTAATCAAAACCAGTGTATTGATTGTTATTAGTATTCACATACCAAAAATGAAACTACTTTAACTATATATATATATTTTTTTTGATGACCATTGGCCACAGAACCAATATAATTCCTAAGAGGTTGTAAAAATATTTTTCCTTTATAAAGAGAAAGACGAAACTGTCACTCTCAGTGGCTGCCGAGACTTATAAAAAGTCAATATAAGGTTATGCGCAACAATAAACACCCAATACAGAGGAAACTTATTGCCAGGACACATCTTTCCATTTTATGTTATTTCTCTGCAATGCTTGGGAAGTGATACTAATACACAGAACCAGGTACACATAAAGCTTACGATCTTGCGGAGTTTTATTTCCTTCCAGGAATTTTCAGGAAGTAATACTTTCCGGGGAGAGAGAGACGGACATAAACACCTCGCCTCTGTCAAAAGTGCGCCGTTCCATGGGAAAAGGAGTTGGTCGAATCGCCACCGTAAGGATCTTTTTCTCGCCGCGGTTCTTCTATCTCAGTACTCTCCACATTTAAGTACTGCGACTGTAAAAATAGTTATTGTTATATTCTGGAAAAGATGTTATAGTGTAATGTGATAGAAAGATGTTATGGTATGTGAATTAGGGGGATTATGTGAGCTCCTGAGAGTCGGGTTGTAGCTCTCTTCTCTTATGGTTGCTAAGGAGGGAGCGATAATCTGTTGCCATGCCTTGTTGAGCTGCGAGTGCCATGGTGCAGATTACGGTGTTTACTGAGGAAAAGTGAGGACAATTTTCTAAAGCAAGTGAAACATTGGGATTTTGAAAAAGAGCAAATTTTCTATTTTCCCAGCGCTCACTGTTTTGTTGGTCATGTATATTTTGTATGAAATATCCTTTATCTTTGGATTTGTTTTGTTTTATTTTTCATAAATAAGAATATTTCACTATAATTATATTGATTGTTCATCACTAGCTTAACTTAGTTTATAAATGTTTTTCATGCTGATAAAAAATCTGGTAATGATATTAATATGATACTAATTTTTACTGATTAAGCTGTAGGAGAATTTTCTGAAGCAAGTGAAACATCGGGATTTTGAAAAAGAGCAAATTTTCTATTTTCCCATCTCTCACTGTTTTGTTGAGTATATTCTGTATGAAATATCATTTATTTAAAGATTTATATTCTATTTTATTTTTTATAAATCAGAATATTTCCCTATAATTTATAATGATTGTTTATCACTCGCTTAGCTCAATTTATAAATGTTTTTCATGCTAGTACAAAAACTGGAAATGAAAGTAATGTGCAACTCATTTTTATTGATTAATCTGCTGTACAATTTATTTTAGTTTGAATGTCTTCAGATTACAATTTGTATTAAAATTATATGCCCTTTTGGGTTTTGGGGTTCAGATTAAATAATTGCAGTTTTAATGTTATTGTAACAAAAATTTATTTTAAAGTCAAATATAATATTAAATAAAATATCTGTTATAAAACCTAATCAAGGAATTTAATTTATAATTTGACTGAATGTCATTATAATCTATAATCTTCCTTAATGGATTTTAGTTTAGTTTTTAAAAGAATTATCAGATAAACATTTCCTAAATAACTAAAAAAATAATTAATTATTAAATAGTTATGAAAGTAAGTCAATAATCTCTTCGCAGCAGTATATACAAAGTTAAATTAAGATAGATTAAGATAGATACAATTCTTTCAATTTTTTTTAATGTTTTTTTTCTAATCTTAGAATTTTATAAGCAAAAATGATAACCAACGAAAGTATTAAATTCAAATTTTTAATCCGATTTTTAATGTTGGTTGCAATTTATACTCTCTCTCATACAGGGAAACCTCATTTATGCAA